>JAAMPC010000148.1:55000-60000 GCA_016771965.1 Brassica carinata
GCGGTATCTGATCGTCTTGAGCCCCAACTTTCGTTCTTGATTAATGAAAACATCCTTGGCAAATGCTTTTCGCGGTTGTTAGTCTTTCATAAATCCAAAATTTCACCTCTGACTATGAAATCTGAATGCCCCGACTGTCCTGTTAATCATTACTCCGATCCGAAGGCCAACACAATAGGATCGAAATCTATGATGTTATCCCATGCTAATGTATACAGGCGTAGGCTTGCTTTGAGCACTCTAATTTCTTCAAAGTAACAGCGCCGGAGGCGACCCGACCAGTTAAGGCCAGGTGCGTATCGCCGACAGAAGAGACAAGCCGACCGGTGCTCACGAAGGCGGACGGGCGACCCATCCCAAGGTTCAACTTCTGAGCTTTTAACTGCAACAACTTAAATATCGCTATTGGGCTGGAATTACGCGGCTGCTGGCACCAGACTTGCCCTCAATGGATCCTCGTTAAAGGGATTTAGATTGTACTCATTCCAATTACCAGACTTCGAAGAGCCGGTATTGTTATTTATTGTCACTACCTCCCCGTGTCAGGATTGGGTAATTTGCGCGCCTGCTGCCTTCCTTGGATGTGGTAGCCGTTTCTCAGGCTCCCTCTCCGGAATCGAACCCTAATTCTCCGTCACCCGTTACCACCATGGTAGGCCACTATCCTACCATCGAAAGTTGATAGGGCAGAAATTTGAATGATGCGTCGCCAGCACTAAGGCCATGCGATCCGTCGAGTTATCATGAATCATCAGAGCAACGGGCAGAGCCCGCGTCGACCTTTATCTAATAAATGCATCCCTTCCAGAAGTGGGGTTTGTTGCGCGTATTAGCTCTAGAATTACTACGGTTATCCGAGTAGTAGTTACCATCAAACAAACTATAACTGATTTAATGAGCCATTCGCAGTTTCACAGTCTGAATTCGTTCATACTTACACATGCATGGCTTAATCTTTGAGACAAGCATATGACTACTGGCAGGATCAACCAGGTAGCATTCATAAATCACGGCAAGCCCTGGTCATGTTCCCGCAAACACATGGAAAGAGGGAACAGACGAAGACTTGGCCGTCATCTTTGTCGGAGACAAGCGTGCTTAGCGGGACAGAATTTCTTGAGTCACCGCCATAATCTTTCATAGCGAGATCCCAGCAAACAGCTTCTTCACCTTGGCGAACAATGCATAAATTATGCAAAGGCGTAAGGATCACAAGTGCCGGCTTATGTGTTCCGACTTCCCCAATGAAGGAGATGCATAAACAACATTTTAAGCAAAGCAACAATTCCTTCTAGATAGATGCATAACACAGGCCCTGATCAGTTCAACAAGCATAACTATGCTAGTGAAGAAACTGAGAAGGATAGTTGATCTGTAGTTGGGTCTTGTGACCTGAAACCTACAAACACTAGCTATCAATCACCACTCATCGCCGCCGCGTTCAATTGCCCGCTAACATCAATCTTTCCAACCACTCTCGAGATGTAATCAAAGAGCAGCTGGAAGGCGGATGAAACCAGGGCAAGACCACACAAGCGAAAATTTGATTTTAGGGGCAAAATGGTCCACGGAAAAGTTGCGGAAAAGTCGCCGGAAAAGTCGCGGAGACAGTCCGGCCATCGGACCTCAACCCAAGCATCATCGTGCTGCACCAAGCACGCGGACATTACCACACCCATTCGGACTCCCACCCTCCTGGTAGGCACAGAGGAGTGCCTACCCTTATATAGACAAAACACTTTTTCAGTATGTCACCGGTAGACATTGGTTGTGTTCGGGAGTATTTTTAATGTAAAAAAAATACTTCGAATTTGAATCTGATTTTTGCATGCTTCATAAGGATGGTTAAAGCTATTTTCTGGTAAATTTTCATAATTTTCTTTTGCTTCTAACCATGTCTTTTGCATGCTACAAGGTCGGAGTTTTGTTGTCTTCCACGGATGTCTATAGCAACTTTTGATCAACACTTGACATCCTAAACTCATTGTTGACATATTTTTGATGTTTCCTTTCAGAAAACTTTCTTCAAAATATTAATTTTTAATTTTGGCTTCTCGGGTGATTTTTGCCACGGCGTGGGTGATTTTAATACGAGGACTGTCGTGGGTGATTTTCGCCGAGGACTGTCGTGGGTGATTTTAAGCCACGGCGTGGGTGATTTTAAGCCCGAGGACTGTCGTGGGTGATTTTAAGCCCACGATGACTGTCGTCGATACGCATATCAACCGCGTTGGCCCTTACCGTGGACTGTCGGGTGATTTTAAGCCCGCGAGGACTGTCGTCGATGCGCATATATCAACCGCGTTGGCCCTTCCGTGGACTGTCGGGTGATTTTAAGCCGAGGACTGTCCGTCAGTACACATATCAACGTTGGCCCTTCCGTGGACTATCCGTGGGTGATTTTAATACGAGGACTGTCGTGGGTGATTTTCGCCTCGAGGACTGTCGTGGGTGATTTTATACGAGGACTGTCCGTGGGTGATTTTAAGCCCACGAGGACTGTCGATCGATGCGCATATATCAACCGCGTTGACCCTTCCGTGGACTGTCGGGTGATTTTAAGCCCACGAGGACTGTCCGTCAGTACACATATCAACCGTTGGCCCTTCCGTGGACTATCCGTGGGTGATTTTAAGCCCGAGGACTGTCGTGGGTGATTTTATACGAGGACTGTCGTCGATGCGCATATATCAACCGCGTTGGCCCTTCCATGGACTGTCCGGTGATTTTTGCCCACGAGGAGAGGACATCAGTACACATATCAACACGTTGACCCTTCCGTGGACTATCCGTGGGTGATTTTAAGCCCGCGAGGACTGTCGTCGATGCGCATATCAACACGTTGGCCCTTCCGTGGACTGTCGGGTGATTTTAAGCCCACGAGGACAGTACATCAGTACACATATCAGCACGTTGGCCCTTCCGTGGACTATCCGTGGGTGATTTTAAGCCCACGAGGACTGTCGTGGGTGATTTTATACGAGGACTGTCGTCGATGCGCATATCAACACGTTGACCCTTCCGTGGACTGTCGGTGGGTGATTTTAAGCCCACGAGGACTGTCCGTCGATGCGCATATCAACACGTTGGCCCTTCCGTGGACTATCCGTGGGTGATTTTCGCCCGCGAGGACTGTCGATGGGTGATTTTCGCCCGAGGACTGTCGTGGGTGATTTTAAGCCCACGAGGACTGTCGTCGATGCGCATATATCAACCGCGTTGGCCCTTCCGTGGACTATCCGTGGGTGATTTTCGCCCACGAGGACTGTCGATGGGTGATTTTAAGCCCGCGAGGACTGTCGTCGATGCATATATCAACGCGTTGGCCCTTCCGTGGACTGTCCGGGTGATTTTAGCCCACGAGGACAGTACATCAGTACACATATCAACCGCGTTGACCCTTCCGTGGACTATCCGGGTGATTTTGGCTGTCGTGGGTGATTTTATTACGAGGACTGTCGTCGATGCATATCAACACGTTGGCCCTTCCGTGGACTATCGTGGGTGATTTTGGCTGTCCGTGGGTGATTTTAAGCCCGCGAGGACAGTACATCAGTACACATATCAACACGTTGGCCCTTCCGTGGACTATCCGTGGGTGATTTTAGCCCACGAGGACTGTCGTGGGTGATTTTAAGCCCACGAGGACTGTCCGTCGATGCGCATATATCAACCGCGTTGACCCTTCCGTGGACTGTCGGGTGATTTTAAGCCCACGAGGACTGTCCGTCGATGCGCATATCAGCACGTTGGCCCTTCCGTGGACTATCCGTGGGTGATTTTAGCCCGAGGACTGTCGTGGGTGATTTTCGCCACGAGGACTGTCGTGGGTGATTTTGGCTGTCGTGGGTGATTTTAAGCCCACGGACTGTCGTCGATGCGCTATATCAACCGTTGGCCCTTCCGTGGACTGTCGGGTGATTTTTGCCCACGAGGAGAGGACATCAGTACACATATCAACACGTTGGCCCTTCCGTGGACTATCCGTGGGTGATTTTCGCCCGAGGACTGTCGTGGGTGATTTTTGCCCTCGAGGACTGTCGTGGGTGATTTTAGCCCGAGGACTGTCGTCAGTGATTTTAATACGAGGACTGTCGTGGGTGATTTTAGCCCGAGGACTGTCGTCGATGCGCATATCAACGCGTTGGCCCTTCCGTGGACTGTCGGGTGATTTTTGCCCACGAGGAGAGGACATCAGTACACATATCAACCGTTGGCCCTTCCCGTGGACTATCCGTGGGTGATTTTCGCCCACGAGGACTGTCGATGGGTGATTTTAATACGAGGACTGTCGGTGGGTGATTTTAGCCCACGAGGACTGTCCGTGGGTGATTTTAAGCCCACGAGGACTGTCGTCAGTACACATATCAACACGTTGACCCTTCCGTGGACTGTCCGGGTGCTATTAAGCCCACGAGGACTGTCGATCGATGCGCATATCAGCACGTTGGCCCTTCCGTGGACTGTCGGGTGATTTTATTACGAGGACAGTACATCAGTACACATATCAACCGTTGGCCCTTCCGTGGACTATCCGTGGGTGATTTTAGCCCACGAGGACTGTCGGTGGGTGATTTTAGCCCACGAGGACTGTCGTCAGTACACATATCAACCGTTGACCCTTCCGTGGACTGTCGGGTGCTTTTAAGCCCACGAGGACAGTACATCAGTACACATATCGACGCGTTGGCCCTTCCGTGGACTGTCGGGTGATTTTAAGCCACGAGGACTGTCCGTCGATGCATATATCAACCGTTGGCCCTTCCGTGGACTGTTGGGTGATTTTAAGCCGAGGACTGTCGTGGGTGATTTTAAGCCCACGAGGACTGTCGTTAGTACACATATCAACCGTTGGCCCTTCCGTGGACTGTCAGTGGACAACTGACCCACGTTGACAGTCCATCAGTACACATATCGTGATTTTTGTCTGAGTGTACTGATTGCTTGAGAATTTTTCATAGACTGATGGTCCATGATGGTCTCAAGTTTTACTGATGCTG
>JAAMPC010000148.1:65000-70217 GCA_016771965.1 Brassica carinata
CGCTGATCCCTGGTCGGCATCGTTTATGGTTGAGACTAGGACGGTATCTGATCGTCTTCGAGCCCCAACTTTAGTTCTTGATTAATGAAAACATCCTTGGCAAATGCTTTTCGCGGTTGTTAGTCTTTCATAAATCCAGAATTTCACCTCGACTATGAAATCTGAATGCCCCGACTGTCCTGTTAATCATTACTCCGATCGAAGGCCAACACAATAGGATCGAAATCCTATGATGTTATCCCATGCTAATGTATACAGAGCGTAGGCTTGCTTTGAGCACTCTAATTTCTTCAAAGTAACAGCGCCGGAGGCACGACCCGGCCAGTTAAGGCCAGGTGCGTATCGCCGACAGAAGAGACAAGCCGACCGGTGCTCACCGAAGGCGGACCGGGCGACCCATCCCAAGGTTCAACTACGAGCTTTTAACTGCAACAACTTAAATATCGCTATTGGGCTGGAATTACGCGGCTGCTGGCACCAGACTTGCCCTCAATGGATCCTCGTTAAAGGGATTTAGATTGTACTCATTCCAATTACCAGACTTCGAAGAGCCGGTATTGTTATTTATTGTCACTACCTCCCGTGTCAGGATTGGGTAATTTGCGCCTGCTGCCTTCCTTGGATGTGGTAGCCGTTTCTCAGGCTCCCTCTCGAATCGAACCCTAATTCTCCGTCACCCGTTACCACCATGGTAGGCCACTATCCTACCATCGAAAGTTGATAGGGCAGAAATTTGAATGATCGTCGCCAGCACTAAGGCCATGCGATCCGTCGAGTTATCATGAATCATCGAGCAGCGGGCAGAGCCAGCGTCGACCTTTATCTAATAAATGCATCCCTTCCAGAAGTGGGGTTTGTTGCGCGTATTAGCTCTAGAATTACTACGGTTATCCGGTAGTAGTTACCATCAAACAAACTATAACTGATTTAATGAGCCATTCGCGGTTTCACAGTCTGAATTAGTTCATACTTACACATGCATGGCTTAATCTTTGAGACAAGCATATGACTACTGGCAGGATCAACCAGGTAGCATTCATAAATCACGGCAAGCCCTGGTCATGTTCCGCAAACACATGGAAAGAGGAACAGGCGAAGACTTGGCCGTCATCTTTGTCAGGAGACAAGCGTGCTTAGCAGGACAGAATTTCTTGAGTCACCGCCATAATCTTTCCGCAGCGAGATCCCAGCAAACAGCTTCTTCACCTTGGCGAACAATGCATAAATTATGCAAAGGCGCCAAGGATCACAAGTGCGGCTTATGTGTTCACGACTTCCCCAATGAAGGAGATGCATGAAACAACATTTTAAGCAAAGCAACAATTCCTTCTAGATAGATGCATAACACAGGCCCTGATCAGTTCAACAAGCATAACTATGCTAGTGAAGAAACTGAGAAGGATAGTTGATCTGTAGTTGGGTCTTGTGACCTGAAACCTACAAACACTAGCTATCCAATCACCACTCATCGCCGCCGCGTTCAATTGCCCGCTAACATCAATCTTTCCAACCACTCGAGATGTAATCAAAGAGCAGCTGGAAGGCGGATGAAACCAGGGCAAGACCACACAAGCGAAAATTTGATTTTAGGGGCAAAATGGTCCACCGGAAAAGTTGCGGAAAAGTCGCGGAAAAGTCGCCGGAAAAGTCGCGGAGACAGTCCCGGCCATCGGACCTCAACCCAAGCATCATCGTGCTGCACCAAGCACTCGGACATTACCCACACCCATTCGGACTCCCACCCTCCTGGTAGGCACAGAGGAGTGCCTACCCCTTATATAGACAAAACACTTTTTTTCAGTATGTCACGGTAGACATTGGTTGTGTTCGGGAGTATTTTTAATGTAAAAAAAAAAATACTTCGAATTTGAATCTGATTTTTTGCATGCTTCATAAGGATGGTTAAAGCTATTTTCTGGTAAATTTTCATAATTTTCTTTTGCTTCTAACCATGTCTTTTGCATGCTACAAGGTTCGGAGTTTTGTTGTCTTCACGGATGTCTATAGCAACTTTTGATCAACACTTGACATCCTAAACTCATTGTTGACATATTTTTGATGTTTCCTTTCAGAAAACTTTCTTCAAAAATATTAATTTTTGAATTTTTGGCTTCTCGGGTGATTTTTGCCACGGCGTGGGTGATTTTAAGCCACGGCGTGGGTGATTTTCGCCGAGGACTGTCGTGGGTGATTTTAAGCCACGGCGTGGGTGATTTTCGCCGAGGACTGTCGTGGGTGATTTTAAGCCACGAGGACTGTCGTCAGTACACATATCAACGCGTTGGCCCTTCCGTGGACTATCCGGATGATTTTGGCCCGATGACTGTCGTCGATGCGCATATCAACGCGTTGGCCTTTCCGTGGACTGTCCGGGTGATTTTAAGCCACGAGGACTGTCCGTCAGTACACATATCAACGTTGGCCCTTCCGTGGACTATCCGTGGGTGATTTTAAGCCGAGGACTGTCGTGGGTGATTTTTGCCCACGAGGACTGTCCGTGGGTGATTTTAAGCCCACGAGGACTGTCGTCGATGCATATCAACGCGTTGACCCTTCCGTGGACTGTCGGGTGATTTTAATACGAGGACTGTCCGTCGATGCGCATATCAACACGTTGGCCCTTCCGTGGACTATCCGTGGGTGATTTTAAGCCCGCGAGGACTGTCGTGGGTGATTTTCGCCACGAGGACTGTCCGTCGATGCATATATCAACCGTTGGCCCTTCCATGGACTGTCCGGTGATTTTTGCCCACGAGGACTGTCGTCGAATGCGCATATCAACCGTTGACCCTTCCGTGGACTATCCGTGGGTGATTTTAAGCCCGCGAGGACTGTCGTCGATGCGCATATCAACCGCGTTGGCCCTTACGTGGACTGTCGGGTGATTTTAAGCCCACGAGGACAGTACATCAGTACACATATCAGCACGTTGGCCCTTCCCGTGGACTATCCGTGGGTGATTTTCGCCCACGAGGACTGTCGTGGGTGATTTTAAGCCCGCGAGGACTGTCGTCGATGCGCTATATCAACGCGTTGACCCTTCCGTGGACTGTCTGGGTGATTTTAAGCCCACGAGGACTGTCGTCGATGCGCATATCAACCGTTGGCCTTTCCGTGGACTGTCGGTGGGTGATTTTAATACGAGGACTGTCCGTGGGTGATTTTAAGCCCACGAGGACTGTCGTGGGTGATTTTAAGCCCGAGGACTGTCGTCGATGCGCATATCAACGCGTTGGCCCTTCCGTGGACTGTCGGGTGATTTTTGCCCACGAGGAGAGGACATCAGTACACATATCAACCGCGTTGGCCCTTCCGTGGACTATCCGTGGGTGATTTTTCGCCACGAGGACTGTCGTGGGTGATTTTAAGCCCACGAGGACTGTCGTGGGTGATTTTAAGCCCACGAGGACTGTCGATCGATGCGCATATATCAACGCGTTGACCCTTCCGTGGACTGTCCGGGTGCTATTAAGCCCACGAGGACTGTCGTCGATGCGCATATCAACCGTTGGCCCTTCCGTGGACTGTCGGGTGATTTTATTACGAGGACAGTACATCAGTACACATATCAACCGTTGGCCCTTCCGTGGACTATCCGTGGGTGATTTTTGCCCTCGAGGACTGTCGTGGGTGATTTTAGCCCACGAGGACTGTCGTTAGTACACATATCAACGCGTTGACCCTTCCGTGGACTGTCCGGGTGCTTTTAAGCCCGCGAGGACAGTACATCAGTACACATATCGACGCGTTGGCCCTTCCGTGGACTGTTGGTGATTTTAAGCCGAGGACTGTCCGTCAGTAGACAACTGTGTACTGATGGACAGTCAGCGTGGACTGTTGGTGATTTTTGCCCGAGGACTGTCGTTAGTACACATATCAACCGTTGGCCCTTCCGTGGACTGTCGGTGGACAACTGACCCGTTGACAGTCCATCGGTACACATATCGTGATTTTTGTCTGAGTGTACTGATTGCTTGAGAATTTTCATAGACTGATGGTCCATGATGGTCTCAAGTTTTCTGATGCTGGCTCGATTAAATCCTTCCGGCGGTAGTGGCTGATCATCCAACCAAGTGTTATCATTTTCCCTTATTTTTCCCGTGGTCTGATCGAGGCCAAGCGTACTGAAGGGATGAATTATATCAAGCCAGCTGCCATGATACCCGTGGACACAACTGTGAACGAAAGCTCTTTCGGGAGTTAATGCTCCGTCGGGATGCTTTGGCGAGACTTGTGCACATGAGGGCTGCATTTCATCGGTCAATCTGAAATATTGGGGCGAGTGAATTTCACCAAGTAAAATCTCGAACCTCGGCGGCGTCTTCTTAGATACTTGAATTTTTTTGCGTTTTTTGGTGTTTAAAGTTTTGGGGAGGAACGTATGATTAGAAAGGGGGAGGGTCGAATCTTAGCGACAAAGGGCTGAATCTCAGTGGATCGTGGCAGCAAGGCCACTCTGCCACTTACAATACCCCGTCGCGTATTTAAGTCGTCTGCAAAGGATTCTACCGCCGCTTCGGTGGTAATTATAATTCAAAGGCGGTCGAGCGGCTTCCGCCCGAGCGGACTTAATAGCGACCGCGTGCCTTTGGGGCGAAGCTCCTACTGAGGTCGGCAATCGGGCGGCGAGCATCGTCGCTTCTAGCCGGATTCTGACTTAGAAGCGTTCAGTCATAATCCAGCGCCGCGGTAGCCGGCGCCACTGGCTTTTCAACCAAAGCGATGACCAATTGTGCGAATCAGCGGTTCCTCGTACTAGGTTGAATTACTATTGCGGCGGGCATCAGTAGGGTAAAACTAACCTGTCTCACGGCGGTCTAAACCCAGCTCCGTTCCCTATTGGTGGGTGAACAATCCAACACTTGGTGAATTCTGCTTCACAATGATAGGAAGAGCCGACATCGAAGGATCAAAAAGCAACGTCGCTATGAACGCTTGGCTGCCACAAGCCAGTTATCCCTGTGGTAACTTTTCTGACACCTCTAGCTTCAAATTCCGAAGATCTAAAGGATCGATAGGCCCGCGCTTTCCGCGGTTCGTATTAGGTACTGAAAATCAGAATCAAGCGAGCTTTTACCCTTTTGTTCCACGAGATTTCTGTTCTCGTTGAGCTCATCTTAGGACACCTCGTTATCTTTTAACAGATGTGCGCCCCAGCCAAACTCCCCACCTGACAATGTCCTCCGCCGGATCGACCGCCGGCGAGTCTTGGGTCTA
>JAAMPC010000149.1:0-70195 GCA_016771965.1 Brassica carinata
GTAAGTGTGGTGTATAATTTTGCATAATATATGTTCCACTCTGTTCATGTAAAATGCACTCAGAGATGATTTCTTTCGGTTGATCATTTCTTAAGCTGTGGGTTTGGTACATATTCCAGGAAGAGGCTGGTACGACGGTGACAATTGGGGTCTCGGATGAGCATATAGGATTGGTCCTTGGTCGTGGAGGAAGAAACATCATGGAAATCACTCAGATGACAGGTGCCAGAATAAAAATATCAGACCGAGGCGATTTCATGTCTGGAACCACTGATAGGTAAAAAGCTAACATTAATGTGAAGAGTTATAACC
Source organism: Brassica carinata (assembly GCA_016771965.1). Lineage (NCBI taxonomy): Eukaryota > Viridiplantae > Streptophyta > Magnoliopsida > Brassicales > Brassicaceae > Brassica > Brassica carinata. Next base: position 313 of record JAAMPC010000149.1, read on the forward strand.
GAACATTGTGTTAAATACCTCTCATGTCTAAACTTTCTACATGGCAAAAAAAATGGACAGGAAAGTGACTATCACAGGATCGCAGAGAGCAATCCAACAAGCTGAGACGATGATAAAACAGAAGGTTGATTCAGCCTCTGAGAGAGACACCGAATAAAACCCTTTGGTCATTTGTTGAGGCTTAAGCTTTGAGATGGGGATCACAAAATCATAGACAGAGAGTTGTCTCTAGGAGAGCTTTGTTTCTTCTTGTTTCATTTTCTCTTTTGCATGTCTTTGACATAATACAATGTGTTTCTTTTTTTAATCCTGGGAGAGAGAAGCAGGTTTGGATTTAGAAGTACTATTTTCACTTTTGTTTATTTTTTAATAACTTTATAGAAGTTTTGTTCCCCTTGAGTTCTTTCTGTTTGTAACAATTTTACAATTACCCAACCATTACACTGCATTTGCTTCTTTCGTATATTTTTATTATTTAGGCTCATTAACCAGAACTTTTCATATTTTCCAAAGGACCCCAATCTTCTTATATGTACACTTAACTACCCAAAGCTTTTGCTATTCAATTGACAAGTAAGCTTTTTTTGATATTTGCCGAATCACCCGGTTCTTGTGGAATTTTATAATTACCGAAAGTACCAAGAACTTTTAATATTTATGGAAAATACCCATAAATTATCATATACTTGGCTGGAGATTCAATCTCACTCCCACATTTTCTTCACCTTCTCCGCCTCCGACACCATTCGCTCTCTCCGGCGGCTCTGACTATCGCCGCCATTCCGGTTGCTGACTTCATGTTAGTCTTGATCCTTACTCCTTCCCTTGATTTCTCCGTTATCTCTTAATCGTAGTTCCAGATCTCTTTGTGATCGCAATGGTCCCCCCTAGTCTCTGATTTAGCATCTACTTAGATTGTAGATTTTGTTATTTCGATATCCATTTGTTGAAACCAGATGAGATCGAAGCTCAATCTCATAACCTGTTCTGAAAATTGGCAGACTGAAGCTGTGACATAGTCTTTGACAATGGAAGAGATCAGGAAAGAGATAGACGTCGGTGATTGGCATTCAAATCTCGCCTACGATGAGTGGACTCAACTCACTGTTCCTGGCTCACGAGCATCAGCTCGCTACAAGGTGAATTTGATTGGTAATTCAATTGAGATATGCTTAATTGTCTGTTGAATCGTTTCTTGTTTGGGAAAATGCAGCATGCGGCCGTGGTTGTTGATGAGAAGCTCTACATTGTCGGTGGAAGCCGTAACGGCCGATACTTATCTGATCTCCAGGTAGTTAATTTGTCTTTTGTCTTACTTATCTTTTTTTCTCTGTGTCTGTTTGTTTCTTTCATGGATCTGTGTTGTTAGTGATTTTGTTAAACTCTTTTAACTCATTCAGGTGTTTGATCTTAGAAGTTTGACTTGGTCTAGTTTTAAACTTAAAACTGAAGACGGTGATGGTAGTAGCTTAGGGGAAGCTTTTCCTGCTCTTTCAGACCACCGCATGGTATAAAGTCCTTTACTTTGACAAGAGTTTTTACAATCATACTTCAAATGTTAAAAAAAATTGTGAAAATCCTGGCAGATTAAGTGGGGAAACAAGCTTCTTCTCATCGGGGGTTACTCCAAGAATTCATCAGATAACATGTCAGGTTAGCCAATGTCTAGTTGTTCAATGAGATGCAAAAAAAAAAGGATGCTCTTTTAGATGCTTATAGAGTGTGTTGATTCTTCTTTGCAGTGCGGTTTATTGATTTGGAAACACATCTGTGTGGAGTCGTTGATGCCTCGGGGAATGTTCCGGTAAGGAAACTGTTGTCTGAATTGGTCCATGCGCATTATATGTTTCGGCTGGCTATTATTCCTTTCATGTTTTGTAGGTATCACGTGGTGGACATTCCATTACGCTGGTAGGTTCCCGAGTTTTTGTTTTTGGTGGGGAAGATAAGAAAAGGAGACTGCTGAATGATCTCCATGTTCTTGATCTCGAGACGATGACTTGGGATGTGGTAGAGACATCGTAAGTTTATTCATGTTTATGTTTTTTACTGCAGTTATTTTCTAGCTGGGCTTACATCTCAAGTGTGTACTTTTCTGGTTTGATAGGCAGACACGCCCAGTTCCCAGATTTGATCACACAGCTGCTACACATTCCGATCGCTACCTCTTGGTGTTTGGTGGTTGTTCTCATTCTATCTTCTTCAGTGATCTTCATATCCTCGACTTGCAAACTGTAAGCACTTCTTCTGGAATTTTCTTTGCCGTCATATTCTGATGAATTTCTTTTACAATCATGGCAGATGGAGTGGTCACAGCCTCATGTTCAGGGGGATGTTGTAACTCCTCGGGCAGGACACGCAGGAATAACCATTGATGAAAACTGGTATATAGTTGGTGGCGGTGATAACAGTACCGGTAAATGCAACTCTGTGCTTCTAAAACTACGTCTTCTCTTGCTTAACAGGCTTTCGCAATTTATACTCTGCATGCGACTCTCCTCAGTGACTCCTTTCTTTCGTGTGCAGGTTGTTTAGAGACCCTTGTTCTAAATATGGCGAAGCTGGTTTGGTCTACATCAACACATGTAGGAGCAAGGCATCCACTTGCTAGTGAGGTTGATAAACTAATCCGAAATTATATTTCATTTTCTTTCATATCCGAGTTTTTCTTAATATGTTGCTGTATTATTCAAACTGCAGGGTCTTAGTGTGTGCTCAGCATCAGTATTTGGAGAGAACATCTTAGTAGCTTTTGGCGGCTATAACGGGAAGTATAACAATGATGTAAGCCCATATCAATAGAATACAGCTTACACAAATCATGCCTTGGTGCTATGTCTTATCCAATGGACTCGGCTATTGTCTTCTTTTTATACAGATATTCGTCATGAGACTAAAACCAGGTGAATCCTCGCATCCCAAAATCTTCAAGTCACCGGCAGCCGCTGCAGCTGCGGCCTCTGTCACTGCTGCTTATGCCATAGCCAAGTCAGATAGCTCAGATTTTCCTCCACCACCACCTGCAAACCCAACTCTCAACGGAACAGGAAACAGCTTCTCTGAGAGTGATATTAGAAAGACGATCGATTCCATTAAAGAAGAAAAAAGAACTCTGGAGTCATCTGTTGCAGAAACCCAAGTAGAAAACTCGAAGCTCAGAGAAAAGATAGATGAAGTTAATAGCACCCACGCTGAACTATCTCAGGTTCGTACCTCCTAACACTCTCAAAGTGAATTGTTTTCTCTTCTTATGTTAGATGAACGCCGTTCACAATCTTTTACGTTATCGCAGGAACTCCAGTCTGTACAAGGTCAACTTATTTCAGAGCGGTCAAGATGCTTTAAACTCGAGGTATACGAGCTTCCTTCTACCTTCACAGTCTGCTTAAGTTTCCGCCTTTTGTCTAGCTTTTCCAAATCTCCAACTCAGTTACGATTTTTATCTCCAATGCAATGTCTCAGGCACAGATAGCAGAACTGCAGAAAGCATTGGAGTCAGGACAATCCATTGAAGCTGAAGTTGAGATGCTTAGAAAACAGAAGTTAGCATCGGATGAAAGAGAAGACGGGACCGTGAAAAAGCAAGGCTGGGGCTGGGGAGCTAGGTAGAGATCCCAAACAATACATACATTTGAAGAAGCTCAACGTTCGCATCCAGCAGAGACAGAATCGAATATTTGGTTTTATAATACTACTTTGAGAGTGAGAAACAGTGTCAGGATATAAGTTCCTTTTATCTATTACAAAGATTCAGAATCAATTTGTTTGTTAAGAATTGTCTACATTTTGCTTATAATTCCAGTTTGAAACGTTTAAAGCTAATGTTTCCAACATAACTAACAGAGAGCAATGATCAAATGATAACTACCATAACAGACTTAAGAAGTTATGTTCTTGTTTCTGCAATGAGAGTTCAAACTACACCAAATCCTCACATGAAAGATAAAATATTGGGCAGCAAAGCATTGCCAAAGTAAAGCCTATATATAGTTGGAGAGGTGAAGAAGTGTTCCTTTCTGATGGTATCACCGAGCAGAGACCATGGTTGCCATTTTGAAGCTAACAGAGAGCAAGAGAACCCATAAGCAAAGGAAGATCAACATAGCTCTTGTCGCTGGAACGCCTCCTGTCTTGCTTCCAGAGGAACTCACCCCATCATCCCGTTGGACCAAGCCGAACGAAAGGACTACGTTGAGGTTACCGTTCTTGTCATATGACCATCCCATAGCGCTATCCGCTGCTAGAGTCATGTTTGATATTCTGATCATACCTGCAGTAACGTGAACCGAACCCGAAGATTGCCCTGCGTGTAGCCGGTCCTTTGTTTGGAACTGGGAAGCAAATGAAGATGTTGCTCCACACATTTGGCCCGCCTTTTTGAGAAAAGGGTACTTTGAAGCTGTGCATGATTTAGTTTCAGAAGAGTTAGAACCGGTCATCAAATGATTTGTTTAACGAGGAATGTAAGAACATCTGAGCGTTACCTGAATCGAAATCTGTGACATCTGCATCTTGCTTTGAGGAAGATCCGTCGCCACTTTCATCTTTCTCCACCACCTCTTTGCCTTCTGTGACCTCCTTCTCCAAGTCTTCAGAGGAAGGCTGCTGGTGTAAAAGTAAGTTAGAAAGGACTTAAACATATAGAAAAACTAAGCAAGTCGAAAGCAAGACTCTTACTATCTGGTCGAGGCCTTCTTGGGCAGGAAGCGTATCTTCAGACCCCAACATTTGAGAAACATCCAGAGTCATATTCTGAGAATCCTCATCGCCAAAGAAGTCAAGATAATCTTCAAAGTCAAAATCTGGTAGAGCATTGCCGAGATCATCCGCTTCCAGGAACAGACCATCACTGAGTGGAAGATTATTGCTAGGATCGATGAACGACTCGTCAGGCATATAGTTGGTATCAATAGGAATGTCACTGTAGCAATTATCATCCGCAAACACATTATTGTTGGACGTCTCCAGATTCACCGCGTTCTCATCTTGCACACCACAACCATTTTGCTCATTAGTAAACAGAGAACAAGGCTGAATGCTACCATCCCGAATGATAGGCTTCTGATCTTCCTCAAACGTTTCAATTGGCTGTTCGAAGCAACCACCAGAGTCAACCGCAAAGTTTCCTGGTTGAATGTAATTTCCAGAGTCTGAGTAGTTTCCTGACTCAGCGTTATTGCTTGATTCTCCATGAAAATAATTAGGTTGAACCGGAATGGCATCATAGACCACTACATTTTCAGGCTTCTACAAAAGAAAATCAAATTCAGTCAGGCATTCACACGAAATACAATCAATGTATCTTATCTATATGATAATATAAAATTTCAAACCTAAGCTAACTAACATACATCCCTAATCTATAATTTAAACAGGTATCCTATCACATATCTGTAACCACATCACTTATAACTCTCCCACACCATTTTTTTTCTAACCACGGTCTTACACTATGCATAGATCATTAAGAGAAAGCTAGAGTTACTACTTAACATACACCAACCTCGTCAAAGTCGTCAAGGTCGAGATAAACATCATCATCAACAGCCAACCCTTCACTGAGAGCATCTTGTTCCGGTACAAATGTCATTTTATCCTCTTCCCACTCCTCCTCAAGATAAGGAGCACCGTACTGCTCCCCGTTCTTAGGCCCAGTGCCGCTTTTCTGGAATATCCTACACAGCACATATGCATCCTACACAACAGACTCAACAAAATCAATAACTCAATCCATAGGCATACCAAAACCTCTCAGATTTTAATAAAAAGTATCATACTTGCGGGGCACCAGTTTTCTTCAACTCATCATCAGTAAGACGATACTCATGCATAACCCAATTAGTCCTTTCCCCACGAGGAGCTCTACCCTTGTGATAAACAAGGGTCTTCTTCATCCCTACGGCCCTCGAACCATTACGAATCTCCCGATCCTTCCCCGTCGTCTTCCAGTAGCCTTTCTCCGTGGCACGATTCGTCTTGGAACCGTTATTGTACTTCTTATCAAGCATACTGAAGAAGTACCACTCCAAGTCTCTACTTTTCAGCTTCGACTTGCCTATATAACACCACAAAACAAAGATCAAAATCAATCAAATCAAAAGTAGATCATCGTAATTGAGCTAATACCCAATTCGATTATCTAACCTGGAAGATCCCAAGGCTCGGATTTGTACACATCGGTGACGGAGATAGCATCGAGCTTAAAGGGTTTGTTGCAGACCTTGCGTTTCAGGTAGTAGCGAACGAGCTCCTCGTCCGTTGGGTGGAAACGAAACCCAGGAGCGAGCGACGTGGCTGAGCCGCGACCCATCGATCAAGCTCAAAGCTTTTAAAGAAATTTAGGGTTTACCGATTTCGATTAAGAGATAAATTAACAGATTGAGAAAATTAGGGTTTTTTGGGAAGAATTGGGGGAAAATTTGGAGAAGACGATCGATTAACGATGACGTTGTTATGAAGCAACCGTGGGGAGAGAGACAAAAGGAAAGGGAAGAACCACGAAGGTGTGAGGTTGGAGAGATGTTTTTACAGTGACGGTGCGTTGATATTTTGATTCGAGACGGTGTCTAGTTAGGTGACACGTCAACACGTTTCTTAATATGTGTGAATTCTAGAAGATTCCGACAGTCGTTGGGAGACGCTTATCTGTTTTTTCACGCTATTTATAACTGTCAACCGGACCAGAGAGCAGGCCGAAATGGGCCTACTAGTTAAACGGGTTACTTATTTAGCAACCTATACTATGGGCCTCTCTACTTATGACCTGGCCCATATATTTCTAGAATCAATGGTGGTTACTTATAGTAGAAAAACAAAACAGCATACAGTCTGCACATTGGATACTGAAACAGCGATCACTTGTAATCTCAAAAAGCAAATACAATGAAACTTCTATAAATTAATAACGTTGGAACTACCCCAAAACTAAAATTTTTATTAATTTATAGAGATTATTAATTTATCGAGATACTAATTGAACCAAAAACTCAATTTGGGACTATGAAATTATATTAATTTATAAATATATTAATTTAAAAGAGGTTATACTGTAGCTTTAACGTTGGTGAAGTGAAGAAAAAAATTTTTTTGGGGGATAAAATGTTAAGTGAAATATATGAATCTTGTATTCGTGAAAAAATATTTACGTTCGATTCTGAGGTGAACATCGTTTCCAGCTGATTTGCAGTAACCACAATGTATATACTTATTTTTGGTCAACCACTATGTACCCTACGAAAATATTGAGTTTTTCGTTAAATACTCTATATAATAAAGATCATATTCTTTAGTGTTGTTTAAAAAAATTTAACTACATTCTACATTCGTATTAATGTATTTTAAACCATATTTCAAAGTACATATACATCATTCTAATTTTTAACAATTAATTTAATTTAAATTCATATACTGCTTAAATAAGTGGACTAAACACTGTGAAATAACTATTATCTAAAGAAATGGAGACAACAGAGGTTCCTAACCTCTTAGATCATCATAATATGTAATTGGAGGATGCAACTTTGGAATAAAACAATATTGTCATATTTTTGAAATTTCACACAAAATTTATAGGTTAAACCCTACAAAAATATTGAGTTTTTCGTTAAATGCTCTATATATTGAAGCTTATACTCTTTAGTGTTGTTTAAAAATATTTAACCATATTCTACATTTGTATTAATGTATCCTAAACTATTTTTCAAGATATATGTACATCGTTCTAATTTTTATTAATAAATTTAGTTTAAATTCATATACTTCTTAAATAAGTGGATTAATCACTGTGAAATCACTATTATTTAGAGAAACAAAGACAACAAAGGTTCCTAACCTCTTTGACCGTCATAATATGTAAGTGGATGATGCAACTATGCAATAAAACAATATTGTCATATTTTTTTAATTTAACTCAAAATTTGTAGGTTAACCCCAACAAAAATATTGAGTTTTTCGTTAAATGTCCTATATACTGAAGCTTATACTCTTTAGTGTTGTTTAAAAAAATTAAAACACATTTTACATTCGTATTAATGTATTCGTATTAACGTATTCTAAACTATCTTTCATGATATATAGGAATTATTATAATTTTTTAACATTTAGTTTAGTATAACTTCATATACTGTCTAAATTAGTGGAATTACCGTTATAAAATCTTCATTTTCAAGAGAAATGGAGGCAACAAAGGTTCTAAACCTCTTTGACCATCATCTTATGTCAGTGCTCGATGAAACTATACATTAAAACTAGATTTTCATATTTTTGAATTTTTTTCAAAATCCGTGGGTTAACCACTTCTAAAATATTGAGTTTTCGGTAAATGCTCTATATACTGAAGTTTATACTCTTTACTTTTTTTTTAAAATTTAAAACACACATTATACATTTGAATTAACGTATTCTAAACTCTCTTTCATGAAATATAGGAATCATTATAATTTTATAACATTTAGTTTAGTATAATTTCATATACTGTCTAAATTAGTGGAATTACCGTTATAAAATCTTCATTTTCTAGAGAAATGGAGGCAACAAAGGTTCTAAACCTCTTTGACCATCATCTTATGTCAGTGCTCGATGAAACTATACATTAAAACTAGATTTTCATATTTTTGAATTTTTTCAAAATCCATGGGTTAACCCTTCTAAAATATTGAGTTTTGGTAAATGCTCTATATCTGAAGTTTATACTCTTTACTTTTTTTAAAATTTAAAACACACATTATACATTTGAATTAGTATTCTAAACTCTCTTTCATGAAATATAGGAATCATTATAATTTTATAACATTTAGTTTAGTATAATTTCATATACTGTCTAAATTAGTGGAATTACCGTTATAAAATCTTCATTTTCTAGAGAAATGGAGGCAACAAAGGTTCTAAACCTCTTTCATGAAATATAGAAATCATTTTAATTTTTTAACATTTAGTTTAGTAAAATTTCATATACTACCTAAATTAGTGGAATTACCAATATAAATCTTCATTTTCTAGAGAAATGGAGGCAACAAAGTTGTAAATCTCTTTAACCATCATCTTCTGTCAGTGCTCAATGAAACTATACATTAAAACCAGATGTTCATGTTTTTAATTTTTTTCAAAATCCGTGGGTTAACCCCTTCTAAAATATTGAGTTTTCGGTAAATGCTCTATATACTGAAGTTTATACTCTTTACTTTTGTTTTAAAATTTAAAAACACATTCAACATTTGAATTAACGTATTCTAAACTCTCTTTCATGAAATATACGAATCATTATAATTTTTAACATTTAGTTTAGTAAAATTTCATATACTACCTAAATTAGTGGATTTCCCATTATAAATCTTCATTTTCTAGAGAAATGGAGAAAACAAAGTTTTAAATCTCTTTAACCATCATCTTATGTCAGTGCTCGATGAAACTATACATTAAAACCAGATTTTCATATTTTTGAATTGTTTTCAAAATCCGTGGGTTAACCCCTTCTAAAATATTGAGTTTTCGGTATATGCTCTTTATACTGAAGTTTATACTCTTTACTTTTGTTTTAAAATTTAAAAACACATTCAACATTTGAATTAATGTATTCTAAACTCTCTTTCATGAAATATAGGAATCATTATAAATTTTAATATTTAGTTTAGTAAAATTTCATATACTACCTAAATTAGTGGAATTACCATTAAAAATCATCATTTTCTAGAGAAATGGAGGCAACAAAGGTTCCAAACCTCTTTGACCATCATCTTATGTCAGTGCTCGATGAAACTATACATTAAAACCAGATTTTCATATTTTTGAATTATTTTCAAAATCCGTGGGCCCTTCTAAAATATTGAGTTTTGGTAAATGCTCTATATACTGAAGTTTATACTCTTTACTTTTGTTTTAAAATTTAAAAACACATTCTAAACTTGAATTATAGTATTCTAAACTCTCTTTCATGAAATATAGGAATCATTATAATTTTTTAACATTTATTTTAGTAAAATTTCATATACTGCCTAAATTAATGGAATTACCATTATAAAATCTTCATTTTCTAGAGAAATAGATGCAACAAAGGTTCCAAACCTCTTTGACCATCATCTTATGTCAGTGCTCGATGAAACTATACATTAAAACCAGATTTTCATATTTTTGAATTTTTTTCAAAATCCATGGGTTAACTATTGAGTTTTCGGTAAATGCTCTATATACTGAAGTTTATACTCTTTACTTTTGTTTTAAAATTTAAAAACACATTCAACTTTTGAATTAACGTATTCTAAACTCTCTTTCATGAAATATAGGAATCATTTTAATTTTTTAACATTTAGTTTAGTAAAATTTCATATACTACCTAAATTAGTGGAATTACCAATATAAATCTTCATTTTCTAGAGAAATGGATGCAACAAAGTTGTAAATCTCTTTAACCATCATCTTCTGTCAGTACTCAATGAAACTATACATTAAAACCAGATGTTCATGTTTTTAATTTTTTTCAAAATCCGTGGGTTAACCCCTTCTAAAATATTGAGTTTTCGGTAAATGCTCTATATATCTTGAAGTTTATACTCTTTACTTTTGTTTTAAAATTTAAAACACATTCAACATTTGAATTAATATTCTAAACTCTCTTTCATGAAATATACGAATCATTATAATTTTTAACATTTAGTTTAGTAAAATTTCATATACTACCTAAATTAGTGGATTTCCCATTATAAATCTTCATTTTCTAGAGAAATGGAGAAAACAAAGTTTTAAATCTCTTTAACCATCATCTTATGTCAGTGCTCGATGAAACTATACATTAAAACCAGATTTTCATATTTTTGAATTATTTTCAAAATCCGTGGGTTAACCCCGTCTAAAATATTGAGTTTTCGGTATATGCTCTATATACTGAAGTTTATACTCTTTACTTTTGTTTTAAAATTTAAAAACACATTCAAAATTTGAATTAATGTATTCTAAACTATCTTTCATGAAATATAGGAATCATTATAAATTTTAATATTTAGTTTAGTAAAATTTCATATACTACCTAAATTAGTGGAATTACCATTAAAAATCATCATTTTCTAGAGAAATGGAGGCAACAAAGTTCTAAATCTCTTTAACCATCATCTTATGTCAGTGCTCGATCAAACTATACATTAAAACCAGATTTTCATATTTTTGAATTTTTTTCAAAATCCGTGGGTTAACCCCTTCTAAAATATTGAGTTTTCGGTAAATGCTCTATATACTGAAGTTTATACTCTTTACTTTGGTTTTAAAATTTAAAAACACATTCAACTTTTGAATTAACGTATTCTAAACTCTCTTCATGAAATATAGGAATCATTATAATTTTTTAACATTTAGTTTAGTATAATTTCATATACTTCCTAAATTAGGGGAATTACCATTATAAATCTTCATTTTCTAGAGAAATGGAGGCAACAAAGTTCTAAATCTCTTTAACCATCATCTTATGTCAGTGCTTTCGATGAAACTATACATTAAAACCAGATTTTCATATTTTTGAATTATTTTCAAAATCGTGGGTTAACCCCTTAAAATATTGAGTTTTAGGTAAATGCTCTATATACTGAAGTTTATACTCTTTACTTTTGTTTTAAAATTTAAAAACACATTCTAAACTTGAATTATAGTATTCTAAACTCTCTTTCATGAAATATAGGAATCATTATAATTTTTAACATTTAGTTTAGTAAAATTTCATATCTGCCTAAATTAGTGGAATTACCATTATAAATCTTCATTTTCTAGAAATGGAGGCAACAAAGTTCTAAACCTCTTTGACCATCATCTTATGTCAGTGCTTTCGATGAAACTATACATTAAAACCAGATTTTCATATTTTTGAATTATTTTCAAAATCCATTGGGTTAACCCCTTCTAAAATATTGAGTTTTCGGTATATGCTCTATATACTGAAGTTTATACTCTTTACTTTTGTTTTAAAATTTAAAAACACATTCTAAACTTGAATTATAGTATTCTAAACTCTCTTTCATGAAATATAGGAATCATTATAATTTTTAACATTTAGTTTAGTAAAATTTCATATACTACCTAAATTAGTGGAATTACCATTAAAAATCATCATTTTCTAGAGAAATGGAGGCAACAAAGTTCTAAATCTCTTTAACCATCATCTTATGTCAGTGCTCGATCAAACTATACATTAAAACCAGATTTTCATATTTTTGAATTTTTTTCAAAATCCATTAGGTTAACCCTTCTAAAATATTGAGTTTTGGTAAATGCTCTATATACTGAAGTTTATACTCTTTACTTTGGTTTTAAAATTTAAAACACATTCTACATTTGAATTAGCATTATTCTAAACTCTCTTCATGAAATATAGGAATCATTATAATTTTTAACATTTAGTTTAGTATAATTTCATATACTTCCTAAATTAGGGGAATTACCATTATAAATCTTCATTTTCTAGAGAAATGGAGGCAACAAAGTTCTAAATCTCTTTAACCATCATCTTATGTCAGTGCTCGATGAAACTATACATTAAAACCAGATTTTCATATTTTTGAATTATTTTCAAAATCCGTGGGTTAACCCCTTCTAAAATATTGAGTTTCGGTAAATGCTCTATATACTGAAGTTTATACTCTTTACTTTTGTTTTAAAATTTAAAAACACATTATAAACTTGAATTATAGTATTCTAAACTCTCTTTCATGAAATATAGGAATCATTATAATTTTTTAACATTTAGTTTAGTAAAATTTCATATACTGCCTAAAGTAATGGAATTACCATTATAAAATCTTCATTTTCTAAAGAAATAGATGCAACAAAGGTTCCAAACCTCTTTGACCATCATCTTATGTCAGTGTTCGATGAAACTATACAGTAAAACCAGATTTTCATTTTTTGAATTTTTTTTCAAAATCCGTGGGTTAACACCCCTTCTAAAATATTGAGTTTTCGGTAAATGCTCTATATACTGAAGTTTATACTCTTTACTTTTGTTTTAAAATTTAAAAACACATTCTACACTTGAATTATAGTATTCTAAACTCTCTTTCATGAAATATAGGAATCATTATAATTTTTTAACATTTAGTTTAGTATAATTTCATATACTGCCTAAATTAGTGGAATTACCATTATAAATCTTCATTTTTTAGAGAAATGGAGGCAACAAAGTTCTAAATCTCTTTAACCATCATCTTATGTCAGTCCTCGATGAAACTATACATTAAAACCAGATTTTCATATTTTTCAATTTTTTCAAAATCCATGGGTTAACCCCTTCTAAAATATTGAGTTTTCGGTAAATGCTCTATATACTGAAGTTTATACTCTTTACTTTTGTTTTAAAATTTAAAAACACATTCTACATTTGAATTAACGTATTCTAAACTCTCTTTCATGATATATAGAAATTAGTATAATTTTTTAACTTTTAGTTTAGTATAATTGCATATACTGTCTAAATTAGTGGAATTACCGTTATAAAATCTTCATTTTCTAGAGAAATGGAGGCAACAAAGGTTCTAAACCTCTTTGACCATCATCTTATGTCAGTGCTCGATGAAACTATACATTAAAACCAGATTTTCATATTTTTGATTTTTTTCAAAATCCATTAGGTTAACCCTTTCTAAAATATTGAGTTTTCGGTAAATGCTCTATATACTGAAGTTTATATTCTTTACTTTTGTTGTAAAATTTAAAAACACATTCTACATTTGATTTAACGTATTCTAAACTCTCTTTCATGATATATAGGAATTAGTATAATTTTTTAACTTTTAGTTTAGTAAAATTGCATATACTGTCTAAATTAGTGGAATTACCGTTATAAAATCTTCATTTTCTAGAGAAATGGAGGCAACAAAGGTTCAAACCTCTTTGACCATCATCTTATGTCAGTGCTCGTTGAAACTATACATTAAAACCAGATTTCATATTTTTGAATTTTTTTCAAAATCCGTGGGTTAACCCCTTCTAAAATATTGAGTTTCGGTAAATGCTCTATATACTGAAGTTTATACTCTTTACTTTTGTTTTAAAATTTAAAAACACATTCTAAACTTGAATTATAGTATTCTAAACTCTCTTTCATGAAATATATGAATCATTATAATTTTTAACATTTAGTAATTTTCTTATACTACCTAAATTAGTGGATTTCCCATTATAAATCTTCATTTTCTAGAAATGGAGGCAACAAAGGTTCTAAACCTCTTTGACCATCATCTTATGTCAGTGCTTTCGATGAAACTATACATTAAAACCAGATTTTCATATTTTTGATTTTTTTCAAAATCCGTGGGTTAACCCTTCTAAAATATTGAGTTTTAATTAAATGCTCTATATACTGAAGTTTATACTCTTTACTTTTGTTTTAAAATTTAAAAACACATTCAAAATTTGAATTAACATATTCTAAACTCTCTTTCATGAAATATAGGAATCATTATAATTTTTTAACATTTAGTTTAGCAAAATTTCATATACTACCTAAATTAGTGGAATTACCTTTATAAATCTTCATTTTCTGGAGAAATGGAGGCAACAAAACTCTAGATCTCTTTAACCATCATCTTATGTCAGTGCTTTCGATGAAATTATACATTAAAACCAGATTTTCATATTTTTGAATTTTTTTTAAAATCCGTGGGTTAACCCCTTCTAAAATATTGAGTTTTCGGTAAATGCTCTATATACTGAAGTTTATACTCTTTACTTTTGTTTTAAAATTTAAAAACACATTCTACATTTGAATTAAAGTATTCTAAACTCTCTTTCATGAAATATAGGAATCATTATAATTTTTTAACATTTAGTTTAGTAAAATTTCATATCTACATAAATTAGTGGAATTACCATTATAAAATCTTCATTTTCTAGAGAAATGGAGGCAACAAAGTTCTAGATCTCTTTATCCATCATCTTATGTCAGTGCTTTCGATGAAACTATACATTAAAACCAGGTTTTCATATTTTTGATTTTTTTCAAAATCCGTTGGGTTAACCCTTCTAAAATATTGAGTTTTCATTAAATGCTCTATATACTAAAGTTTATACTCTTTACTTTTGTTTTAAAATTTAAAAACACATTCAACTTTTGAATTAACGTATTCTAAACTCTCTTTCATGAAATATAGGAATCATTATAATTTTTAACATTTAGTTTAGTAAAATTTCATATCTGCCTAAATTAATGGAATTACCATTATAAAATCTTCATTTTCTAGAGAAATGGAGGCAACAAAGGTTCCAAACCTCTTTGACCATCATCTTATGTCAGTGCTTGCTGAAACTATACATTAAAACCAGATTTTCATATTTTTGATTTTTTCAAAATCCGTTGGGTTAACTATTGAGTTTTAGGTAAATGCTCTATATCTTGAAGTTTATACTCTTTACTTTTGTTTTAAAATTTAAAACACATTCAACTTTTGAATTAGCGTATTCTAAACTCTCTTTCATGAAATATAGGAATCATTATAATTTTTAACATTTAGTTTAGTAAAATTTCATATACTACCTAAATTAGTGGAATTACCAATATAAATCTTCATTTTCTAGAGAAATGGAGGCAACAAAGGTTCCAAACCTCTTTGACCATCATCTTATGTCAGTGCTCAATGAAACTATACATTAAAACCAGATTTTCATATTTTTAATTTTTTCAAAATCAGTGGGTTAACCCTTCTAAAATATTGAGTTTTGGTAAATGCTCTATATACTGAAGTTTATACTCTTTACTTTTGTTTTAAAATTTAAAATAACATTCAACATTTGAATGCGTATTCTAAACTCTCTTTCATGAAATATAGGAATCATTATAATTTTTAACATTTAGTTTAGTAAAATTTCATATACTACCTAAATTAGTGGATTTTCCATTATAAAATCTTCATTTTCTAGAGAAATGGAGAAAAAAGTTTTAAATCTCTTTAACCATCATCTTATGTCAGTGCTTTCGATGAAACTATACATTAAAACCAGATTTTCATATTTTTGATTTTTTCAAAATCCATTGGGTTAACCCCTTAAAATATTGAGTTTTAGGTAAATGCTCTATATACTGAAGTTTATACTCTTTACTTTTGTTTTAAAATTTAAAACACATTCTACATTTGAATTAGCGTATTCTAAACTCTCTTTCATGAAATATAGGAATCATTATAATTTTTAACATTTAGTTTAGTAAAATTTCATATACTACATAAATTAGTGGAATTACCATTATAAAATCTTCATTTTCTAGAAATGGAGGCAACAAAGTTCTAGATCTCTTTATCCATCATCTTATGTCAGTGTTCGATGAAACTATACATTAAAACCAGGTTTTCATATTTTTGATTTTTTTTCAAAATCCGTGGGTTAACCCCTTCTAAAATATTGAGTTTTCATTAAATGCTCTATATACTAAAGTTTGAACTCTTTACTTTTGTTTTAAAATTTAAAACACATTCTAAACTTGAATTATAGTATTCTAAACTCTCTTTCATGAAATATAGGAATCATTATAATTTTTAACATTTAGTTTAGTAAAATTTCATATCTTGCCTAAATTAATGGAATTACCATTATAAAATCTTCATTTTCTAGAGAAATAGATGCAACAAAGGTTCCAAACCTCTTTGACCATCATCTTATGTCAGTGCTCGCTGAAACTATACATTAAAACAATATTTTCATATTTTTGATTTTTTTTCAAAATCCGTGGGTTAACTATTGAGTTTTCGGTAAATGCTCTATATACTGAAGTTTATACTCTTTACTTTTGTTTTAAAATTTAAAACACATTCTACATTTGAATTAGCGTATTCTAAACTCTCTTTCATGAAATATAGGAATCATTATAATTTTTAACATTTAGTTTAGTAAAATTTCATATACTACCTAAATTAGTGGAATTACCAATATAAATCTTCATTTTCTAGAGAAATGGAGGCAACAAAGTTGTAAATCTCTTTAACCATCATCTTATGTCAGTGCTCGATGAAACTATACATTAAAACCAGATTTTCATATTTTCAATTTTTTCAAAATCCGTGGGTTAACCCCTTAAAATATTGAGTTTTGGTAAATGCTCATATCTTGAAGTTTATACTCTTTACTTTTGTTTTAAAATTTTAAAATAACATTCAACATTTGAATTAGCGTATTCTAAACTCTCTTTCATGAAATATAGGAATCATTATAATTTTTAACATTTAGTTTAGTAAAATTTCATATACTACCTAAATTAGTGGAATTACCATTATAAAATCTTCATTTTCTAGAAATGGAGAAAACAAAGTTTTAAATCTCTTTAACCATCATCTTATGTCAGTGCTTTCGATGAAACTATACATTAAAACCAGATTTTCATATTTTTGAATTTTTTCAAAATCCGTTGGGTTAACCCCTTAAAATATTGAGTTTTAGGTAAATGCTCTATATACTGAAGTTTATACTCTTTACTTTTGTTTTAAAATTTAAAACACATTCTACATTTGAATTAGCGTATTCTAAACTCTCTTTCATGAAATATAGGAATCATTATAATTTTTAACATTTAGTTTAGTAAAATTTCATATCTTGCCTAAATTAGTGGAATTACCATTATAAAATCTTCATTTTCTAGAAATGGAGGCAACAAAGTTCTAGATCTCTTTAACCATCATCTTATGTCAGTGCTCGATGAAACTATACATTAAAACCAGATTTTCATATTTTTGAATTTTTTCAAAATCCGTGGGTTAACCTTCTAAAATATTGAGTTTTAGGTAAATGCTCTATATACTGAAGTTTATACTCTTTACTTTTGTTTTAAAATTTAAAACACATTCTACATTTGAATTAAAGTTATCTAAACTCTCTTTCATGAAATATAGGAATCATTATAATTTTTAACATTTAGTTTAGTAAAATTTCATATCTACATAAATTAGTGGAATTACCATTATAAAATCTTCATTTTCTAGAAATGGAGGCAACAAAGTTCTAGATCTCTTTAACCATCATCTTATGTCAGTGCTTTCGATGAAACTATACATTAAAACCAGATTTTCATATTTTTGATTTTTTTCAAAATCCGTGGGTTAACCCCTTCCAAAATATTGAGTTTTCATTAAATGCTCTATATACTAAAGTTTATACTCTTTACTTTTGTTTTAAAATTTAAAAACACATTCTAAACTTGAATTATAGTATTCTAAACTCTCTTTCATGAAATATAGGAATCATTATAATTTTTAACATTTAGTTTAGTAAAATTTCATATCTTGCCTAAATTAATGGAATTACCATTATAAAATCTTCATTTTCTAGAAATAGATGCAACAAAGGTTCCAAACCTCTTTGACCATCATCTTATGTCAGTGCTCGATGAAACTATACATTAAAACCAGATTTTTATATTTTGAATTTTTTCAAAATCATTGGGTTAACCCTTAAAATATTGAGTTTTAGGTAAATGCTCTATATACTGAAGTTTATACTCTTTACTTTTGTTTTAAAATTTGAAAACACATTCAACATTTGAATGCGTATTCTAAACTCTCTTTCATGAAATATAGGAATCATTATAATTTTTAACATTTAGTTTAGTAAAATTTCATATCTTGCCTAAATTAGTGGAATTACCATTATAAAATCTTCATTTTCTAGAGAAATGGAAAACAAAGGTTCAAACCTCTTTGACCATCATCTTATGTCAGTGCTTTCGATGAAACTATACATTAAAACCAGATTTTCATATTTTTGATTTTTTTCAAAATCCAT
The DNA here is from genome assembly GCA_016771965.1 of Brassica carinata. Classification (NCBI taxonomy): domain Eukaryota; kingdom Viridiplantae; phylum Streptophyta; class Magnoliopsida; order Brassicales; family Brassicaceae; genus Brassica; species Brassica carinata. Next base: position 19,048 of record JAAMPC010000149.1, read on the forward strand.
TAGGTTAACCCTTAAAATATTGAGTTTTAGGTAAATGCTCTATATACTGAAGTTTATACTCTTTACTTTTGTTTTAAAATTTAAAAACACATTCAACATTTGAATTAAAGTATTCTAAACTCTCTTTCATGAAATATAGGAATCATTATAATTTTTAACATTTAGTTTAGTAAAATTTCATATACTACATAAATTAGTGGAATTACCATTATAAATCTTCATGTTCTAGAGAAATGGAGGCAACAAAGTTCTAGATCTCTTTATCCATCATCTTATGTCAGTGCTCGATGAAACTATACATTAAAACCAGTTTTTCATATTTTTGATTTTTTTTTCAAAATCCGTGGGTTAACCCCTTCTAAAATATTGAGTTTTCATTAAATGCTCTATATACTAAAGTTTATACTCTTTACTTTTGTTTTAAAATTTAAAAACACATTCTAAACTTGAATTATAGTATTCTAAACTCTCTTTCATGAAATATAGGAATCATTATAATTTTTAACATTTAGTTTAGTAAAATTTCATATCTTGCCTAAATTAATGGAATTACCATTATAAAATCTTCATTTTCTAGAAATAGATGCAACAAAGGTTCCAAACCTCTTTGACCATCATCTTATGTCAGTGCTTTCGATGAAACTATACATTAAAACCAGATTTTCATATTTTTGATTTTTTTTCAAAATCCGTTGGTTAACCCCTTCTAAAATATTGAGTTTTCGGTAAATGCTCTATATACTGAAGTTTATACTCTTTACTTTTGTTTTAAAATTTAAAATCACATTCAACATTTGAATTAACGTATTCTAAACTCTCTTTCATGAAATATATGAATCATTATAATTTTTAACATTTAGTTTAGTAAAATTTCATATACTACCTAAATTAGTGGAATTACCATTATAAAATCTTCATTTTCTAGAGAAATGGAGAAAACAAAGTTTTAAATCTCTTTAACCATCATCTTATGTCAGTGCTCGATGAAACTATACATTAAAACCAGATTTTCATATTTTTGAATTTTTTCAAAATCCATTGGGTTAACCCTTAAAATATTGAGTTTTAGGTAAATGCTCTATATACTGAAGTTTATACTCTTTACTTTTGTTTTAAAATTTAAAACACATTCTACATTTGAATTAGCATTATTCTAAACTCTCTTTCATGAAATATAGGAATCATTATAATTTTTAACATTTAGTTTAGTAAAATTTCATATACTACCTAAATTAGTGGAATTACCATTATAAAATCTTCATTTTCTAGAAATGGAGGCAACAAAGGTTCTAAACCTCTTTGACCATCATCTTATGTCAGTGCTTTCGATGAAACTATACATTAAAACCAGATTTTCATATTTTTGATTTTTTTCAAAATCCGTGGGTTAACCCTTAAAATATTGAGTTTTCATTAAATGCTCTATATACTAAAGTTTATACTCTTTACTTTTGTTTTAAAATTTAAAACACATTCTACACTTGAATTATAGTATTCTAAACTCTCTTTCATGAAATATAGGAATCATTATAATTTTTAACATTTAGTTTAGTAAAATTTCATATCTTGCCTAAATTAATGGAATTACCATTATAAAATCTTCATTTTCTAGAGAAATAGATGCAACAAAGGTTCCAAACCTCTTTGACCATCATCTTATGTCAGTTCTCGATGAAACTATACATTAAAACCAGATTTTCATATTTTTGAATTTTTTCAAAATCGTGGGTTAACCCTTAAAATATTGAGTTTTAGGTAAATGCTCTATATCTGAAGTTTATACTCTTTACTTTTGTTTTAAAATTTTAAAACACATTCTACATTTGAATTAGCGTATTCTAAACTCTCTTTCATGAAATATAGGAATCATTATAATTTTTAACATTTAGTTTAGTAAAATTTCATATCTTGCCTAAATTAGTGGAATTACCATTATAAAATCTTCATTTTCTATAGAAATGGAGAAAACAAAGGTTGCAAACCTCTTTGACCATCATCTTATGTCAGTGCTCGATGAAAGTATACATTAAAACCAGATTTTCATATTTTTGAATTTTTTCAAAATCCGTGGGTTAACCCCTTCTAAAATATTGAGTTTTCGGTAAATGCTCTATATACTGAAGTTTATACTCTTTACTTTTGTTTTAAAATTTTAAAACACATTCTACATTTGAATTAACGTATTCTAAACTCTCTTTCATGAAATATAGGAATCATTATAATTTTTAACATTTAGTTTAGTAAAATTTCATATCTGCCTAAATTAGTGGAATTACCATTATAAAATCTTCATTTTCTAGAGAAATGGAGGCAACAAAGGTTCTAAACCTCTTTGACCATCATCTTATGTCAGTTCTCGATGAAACTATACATTAAAACAACATTTTAATATTTTTCAATTTTTTTCAAAATCCGAGGGTTAACCCCTTCTAAAATATTGAGTTTTCGGTAAATGCTCTATATACTGAAGTTTATACTCTTTACTTTTGTTTTAAAATTTTAAAACACATTCTACATTTGAATTAACATATTCTAAACTCTCTTTCATGAAATATAGGAATTATTATAATTTTTTGACATTTAGTTTAGTAAAATTTCATATACTGCCTAAATTAGTGGAATTACCATTACAAAATCTTCATTTTCTAGAGAAATAGAGGCAACAAAGGTTCCAAACCTCTTTGATCAGAATCTTATGTCAGTGCTCGATGAAACTATACATTAAAACCAGATTTTCATATTTTTGAATTTTTTTCAAAATCCGTGGGTTACATATATTTTTCTATTAGATATATATATATATATATATAATGGTGTATGTGTGTGTTAGAGAGAATACAAACTCTGTATGTTCCCTTCTAAAATATTGAGTTTTCGGTAAATGCTCTATATATTGAAGTTTATACTCTTTACTTTTGTTTTAAAATTTAAAATCACATTCTACATTTGAATTAACGTATTCTAAACTCTCTTTCATGAAATATAGGAATCATTATAATTTTTTAACATTTAGTTTAGTATAATTTCATATACTGCCTAAATTAGTGGAATTACCATTATAAATTTTCATTTTCTAGAGAAATGGAGGCAACAAAGTTATAAATCTCTTTAACCATCATCTTATGTCAATGCTCGATGAAACTATTCAAAATCCGTGGGTTAACCCCTTCGAAAAATATGAAAATGTTCTTTTAATGTATATTTTCATCGAGCACTGACATAAGATGAAGGTCAAAGCGGTTTGGAACCTTTGTTGCCTCTATTTCTCTAGAAAATAAAGATTTTATAATGGTAATTCCACTAATTTAGGCAGAATATGAAATTATATTAAACTAAATGTTAAAAAATAATAATAATTCCTATATATCGTGAAAGAGAGTTTAGAATACGTTAATTCAAATGTAGAATGTGTTTTTAAATTTTAAAACAAAAGTAAAGAGTATAAACTTCAGTATATAGAGCATTTACCGAAAACTCAATATTTTAGAAGGGGTTAACCCACGGATTTTGAAAAAAATTGAAAAATATGAAAATCTGGTTTTAATGTATAGTTTCATCGAAAGCACTGACATAAGATGATGGTCAAAGAGGTTTGGAACCTTTGTTTTCTCCATTTCTCTAGAAAATGAAGATTTTATAAAGGTAATTCCACTAATTGGCGATATGAAATTATACTAAACTAAATGTTAAAAATTATAATGATTCTATATTTCATGAAAGTTTAGAATCGTTAATTCAAATGTAGAATATGTTTTTAAATTTTAAAACAAAAGTAAAGAGTATAAACTTCACTATATAGAGCATTTACCTAAAACTCAATATTTTAGAAGGGTTAACCAGTTTTTGAAAAAAATCAAAATATGAAAATGTTTTTAATGTATAGTTTCATCATTTTATTTATAAGATGATGGTCAAAGAGGTTTGGAACCTTTGTTGCCTCTATTTCTCAGAAAATGAAGATTTTATAAAGGTAATTCCACTAATTGGCGATATGAAATTATACTAAACTAAATGTTAAAAAATAATAATTCCTATATAATGAAGAGAGTTTAGAATCGTTAATTCAAATGTAGAATGTGTTTTAAATTTTAAAACAAAAGTAAACAGTATAAACTTCAGTATATAGAGCATTTTTGAAAACTCAATATTTTAGAAGGGTTAACCAGTTTTTGAAAAAATTGAAAAATATGAAAATCTGGTTTTAATGTATAGTTTCATCGGCACTGACATAAGATGATGGTTAAAGAGATTTATAACTTTGTTGCCTCCATTTCTCTAGAAAATGAAGATTTTATAAAGGTAATTCCACTAATTTAGGCAAGATATGAAATTATATTAAACTAAATGTTAAAAAATAATAATAATTCCTATATATCGTGAAAGAGTTTAGAATACGTTAATTCAAATGTAGAATATGTTTTTAAATTTTTTAAAAGTAAAGGTATAAACTTCACTATATAGAGCATTTACCTAAAACTCAATATTTTAGAAGGGTTAACCAGTTTTTGAAAAAAATCAAAATATGAAAATGTTGTTTTAATGTATAGTTTCATCGGCACTGACATAAGATGATGGTCAAAGAGGTTTGAACCTTTGTTGCCTCCATTTCTCTAGAAAATGAAGATTTTATAATGGTAATTCCACTAATTGGCGATATGAAATTATACTAAACTAAATGTTAAAAAATAATAATTCCTATATATCGTGAAAGAGTTTAGAATCGTTAATTCAAATGTAGAATATGTTTTTAAATTTTAAAACAAAAGTAAACAGTATAAACTTCAGTATATAGAGCATTTTTGAAAACTCAATATTTTAGAAGGGGTTAACCCACGGATTTTGAAAAAATTGAAAAATATGAAAATCTGGTTTTAATGTATAGTTTCATCGAGCACTGACATAAGATGATGGTCAAAGAGGTTTGGAACCTTTGTTTTCTCCATTTCTCTAGAAAATGAAGATTTTATAAAGGTAATTCCACTAATTTAGGCAGTATATGAAATTATACTAAACTAAATGTTAAAAAATAATAATAATTCCTATATAATGAAAGAGAGTTTAGAATACGTTAATTCAAATGTAGAATATGTTTTTAAATTTTAAAACAAAAGTAAACAGTATAAACTTCAGTATATAGAGCATTTACCGAAAACTCAATATTTTAGAAGGGGTTAACCCACGGATTTTGAAAAAAATTCAAAAATATGAAAATGTTGTTTTAATGTATATTTTCATCGAGCACTGACATAAGATGAAGGTCAAAGCGGCTTGGAACCTTTGTTGCCTCTATTTCTCTAGAAAATGAAGATTTTATAAAGGTAATTCCACTAATTTAGGCAGTATATGAAATTATACTAAACTAAATGTTAAAAAAATAATAATTCTATATAATGAAGAGTTTAGAATCGTTAATTCAAATGTTGAATGTGTTTTTAAATTTTAAAACAAAAGTAAACAGTATAAACTTCAGTATATTGAGCATTTACCGAAAACTCAATATTTTAGAAGGGGTTAACCCACGGATTTTGAAAAAAATTGAAAAATATGAAAATCTGGTTTTAATGTATAGTTTCATCGAGCACTGACATAAGATGATGGTCAAAGAGGTTTGGAACCTTTGTTGCCTCCATTTCTCTAGAAAATGAAGATTTTATAATGGTAATTCCACTAATTTAGGCAGTATATGAAATTTTACTAAACTAAATGTTAAAAAATTATAATGATTCCTATATTTCATGAAAGAGAATTTAGAATATGTTAATTCAAATGTAGAATGTGTTTTAAATTTTAAAACAAAAGTAAAGTATAAACTTCAGTATATAGAGCATTTACGAAAACTCAATATTTTAGAAGGGGTTAACCCACAGTTTTGAAAAAATTCAAAAATATGAAAATCTGGTTTTAATGTATAGTTTCATCGAGCACTGACATAAGATGATGGTCAAAGAGGTTTGGAACCTTTGTTTTCTCCATTTCTCTAGAAAATGAAGATTTTATAATGGTAATTCCACTAATTTAGGCAGTATATGAAATTTTACTAAACTAAATGTTAAAAATTATAATGATTCTATATTTCATGAAAGAGTTTAGAATAGGTTAATTCAAATGTAGAATGTGTTTTAAAATTTTAAAACAAAAGTAAAGAATATAAACTTCAGTATATAGAGCATTTACCGAAAACTCAATATTTTAGAAGGGGTTAACCCACGGATTTTGAAAAAAAATTGAAAAATATGAAAATGTTGTTTTCTTGTATATTTTCATCGAGCACTGACATAATATGAAGGTCAAAGAGGTTTGGAACCTTTGTTGCCTCTATTTCTCTAGAAAATAAAGATTTTATAATGGTAATTCAACTAATTTAGGCAGAATATGAAATTATACTAAACTAAATGTTAAAAATTATAATGATTCTATATTTCATGAAGAGTTTAGAATCGTTAATTCAAATGTAGAATGTGTTTTAAATTTTAAAACAAAAGTAAAGTATAAACTTCAGTATATAGAGCATTTACGAAAACTTAATATTTTAGAAGGGGTTAACCCACGGATTTTGAAAAAAAATCAAAAATATGAAAATGTTGTTTTAATGTATAGTTTCATCGAGCACTGACATAAGATGATGGTTAAAGAGATTTATAACTTTGTTGCCTCCATTTCTCTAGAAAATGAAATTTTATAATGGTAATTCCACTAATTTAGCTAGTATATGAAATTATACTAAACTAAATGTTAAAAATTATAATGATTCTATATTTCATGAAAGAGTTTAGAATATGTTAATTCAAATGTAGAATGTGTTTTAAATTTTAAAACAAAAGTAAAGTATAAACTTCAGTATATAGAGCATTTACCTAAAACTCAATATTTTAGAAGGGGTTAACCCACAGTTTTGAAAAAATTGAAAAATATGAAAATGTTGTTTTAATGTATAGTTTCATCGAGCACTGACATAAGTTGATGGTTAAAGAGATTTATAACTTTGTTGCCTCCATTTCTCTAGAAAATGAAAATTTATAATGGTAATTCCACTAATTTAGGCAGTATATGAAATTTTACTAAACTAAATGTTAAAAATTATAATGATTCTATATTTCATGAAAGAGTTTAGAACCTTTGTTGCCTCCATTTCTAGAAAATGAAGATTTTATAACGGTAATTCCACTAATTTAGCTAGTATATGAAATTTTACTAAACTAAATGTTAAAAATTATAATGATTCTATATTTCATGAAGAGAGTTTAGAATCGTTAATTCAAATGTAGAATGTGTTTTAAATTTTAAAACAAAAGTAAAGTATAAACTTCAGTATATAGAGCATTTACCTAAAACTCAATATTTTAGAAGGGTTAACCCACAGTTTTGAAAAAATTCAAAAATATGAAAATCTGGTTTTAATGTATAGTTTCATCGACACTGACATGAGATGATGGTCAAAGGGTTTGGAACCTTTGTTTTCTCCATTTCTCTAGAAAATGAAGATTTTATAAAGGTAATTCCACTAATTTAGGCAGAATATGAAATTATACTAAACTAAATGTTAAAAAATAATAATAAATCAATATATAATGAAAGAGAGTTTAGAATATGTTAATTAAAATTTAGAATATGTTTTAAATTTTAAAACAAAAGTAAAGAGTATAAACTTCAGTATATAGAGCATTTACCGAAAACTCAATATTTTAGAAGGGTTAACCCACAGTTTTGAAAAAATTGAAAAATATGAAAATCTGGTTTTAATGTATAGTTTCATCGAAAGCACTGACATAAGATGATGGTCAAAGAGGTTTAGAATACGTTAATTCAAATGTAGAATGTGTTTTAAATTTTAAAACAAAAGTAAAAGTATAAACTTCAGTATATAGAGCATTTACGAAAACTCAATATTTTAGAAGGGTTAACCCACGGATTTTGAAAAAATTCAAAAATATGAAAATCTGGTTTTAATGTATAGTTTCATCGAAAGCACTGACATAAGATGATGGTCAAAGAGGTTTGGAACCTTTGTTTTCTCCATTTCTCTAGAAAATGAAGATTTTATAAAGGTAATTCCACTAATTTAGGCAAGATATGAAATTATACTAAACTAAATGTTAAAAATAATAATAAATCAATATATAATGAAAGAGTTTAGAATATGTTAATTAAAATTTAGAATATGTTTTTAAATTTTTAAACCAAAAGTAAACAGTATAAACTTCAGTATATAGAGCATTTACCGAAAACTCAATATTTTAGAAGGGGTTAACCCACGGATTTTGAAAAAAATTGAAAAATATGAAAATCTGGTTTTAATGTATAATTTCATCGAGCACTGACATAAGATGATGGTCAAAGGGTTTGGAACCTTTGTTGCCTCCATTTCTCTAAAAAATGAAGATTTTATAACGGTAATTCCACTAATTTAGGCAGAATATGAAATTATACTAAACTAAATGTTAATAAATTATAATGATTCCTATATTTCATGAAAGAGTTTAGAATATGTTAATTAAAATTTAGAATATGTTTTAATTTTAAAACAAAAGTAAAGAGTATAAACTTCACTATATAGAGCATTTACGAAAACTCAATATTTTAGAAGGGTTAACCCGCAGTTTTGAAAAAATCAAAATATGAAAATGTTGTTTTAATGTATAGTTTCATCGAGCACTGACATAAGATGATGGTTAAAGAGATTTATAACTTTGTTGCCTCCATTTCTCTAACATTTAGTTTAGTATTCTAAAATGTTTTTTTAATGTATAGTTTCATCGAGCACTGACATAGGATGATGGTCAAAGAGGTTTGGAACCTTTGTTGTCTCCATTTCTCTGAAAATGATGATTTTATAAGGGTAATTCCACTAATTTAGGTATATGAAATTATACTAAACTAAATGTTAAAAATAATAATAATTCCTATATATCATGAAGAGAGTTTAGAATCGTTAATTCAAATGTAGAATGTGTTTTAATTTTAAAACAAAAGTAAAGAGTATAAACTTCATTATATAGAGCATTTACGAAAACTCAATATTTTAGAGGTGTTAACCGCAGTTTTGAAAAAATTGAAAAATATGAAAATCTTGTTTTAATGTATAGTTTCATCGAGCACTGACATGAGATGATGGTCAAAGAGGTTTGGAACCTTTGTTTTCCCCATTTCTCTAGAAAATGAAGATTTTATAATGGTAATTCCACTAATTTAGGCAGTATATGAAATTATACTAAACTTAAATGTTAAAAATAATAATAATTCTATATATCATGAAGAGAGTTTAGAATCGTTAATTCAAATGTAGAATGTGTTTTAAAATTTTAAAACAAAAGTAAAGAGTATAAACTTCACTATATAGAGCATTTACGAAAACTCAATATTTTAGAAGGTTAACCCACAGTTTTGAAAAAATTGAAAAATATGAAAATGTTGTTTTAATGTATAGTTTCATCGAGCACTGACATAGGATGATGGTCAAAGAGGTTTGGAACCTTTGTTGTCTCTATTTCTCTAGAAAATGATGATTTTATAAGGGTAATTCCACTAATTTAGGCAGAATATGAAATTATACTAAACTAAATGTTAAAAATAATAATAATTCCTATATATCATGAAAGAGAGCTTAGAATACTATAATTCAAGTGTAGAATGTGTTTTAAATTTTAAAACAAAAGTAAAGAGTATAAACTTCACTATATAGAGCATTTGAAAACTCAATATTTTAGAAGGGTTAACCCACAGTTTTGAAAAAAATCTAAAATATGAAAATCTGGTTTTAATGTATAGTTTCATCGAGCACTGACATAAGATGATGGTTAAAGAGATTTATAACTTTGTTGCCTCCATTTCTCTAGAAAATGAAGATTTTATAAAGGTAATTCCACTAATTTAGGTATATGAAATTTTACTAAACTAAATGTTAAAAACTATAATGATTCCTATATTTCATGAAAGAGGTTTAGAATACGTTAATTCAAATGTAGAATGTGTTTTAAATTTTAAAACAAAAGTAAAGAGTATAAACTTCAGTATATAGAGCATTTACAGAAAACTCAATATTTTAGAGGGGTTAACCCGCAGTTTTGAAAAAATTGAAAAATATGAAAATGTTTTTTAATGTATAGTTTCATCGAGCACTGACATAAGATGATGGTCAAAGAGGTTTGGAACCTTTGTTGCCTCCATTTCTCTAGAAAATGAAGATTTTATAACGGTAATTCCACTAATTTAGCTAGTATATGAAATTTTACAAAACTAAATGTTAAAAATTATAATGATTCCTATATTTCATGAAAGAGGTTTAGAATACTTTAATTCAATTGTAGAATGTGTTTTAAATTTTAAAACAAAAGTAAAGAGTATAAACTTCAGTATATAGAGCATCTAGAAATCAATATTTTATAAAGGGTTAACCCGCAGTTTTGAAAAAATTGAAAAATATGAAAATGTTGTTTTAATGTATATTTTCATCGAGCACTGACATAAGATGAAGGTCAAAGCGGTTTGGAACCTTTGTTGCCTCCATTTCTCTAGAAAATAAAGATTTTATAATGGTAATTCCACTAATTTAGAAGAATATGAAATTATATTAAACTAAATGTTAAAAATAATAATAATTCCTATATTTCATGAAAGAGTTTAGAATACTATAATTCAAGTTTAGAATGTGTTTTAAATTTTAAAACAAAAGTAAAGAGTATAAACTTTAGTATATAGAGCATTTAATGAAAACTCAATATTTTGAAGGGTTAACCCGCAGTTTTGAAAAATATGAAAATCTGGTTTTAATGTATAGTTTCATCGAGCACTGACATAAGATGATGGTCAAAGAGGTTTGAACCTTTGTTGCCTCCATTTCTCTAGAAAATGAAGATTTTATAATGGTAATTCCACTAATTTATGTAGTATATGAAATTTTACTAAACTAAATTTTAAAAATTATAATGATTCCTATATCATGAAAGAGAGTTTAGAATACGTTAATTCAAATGTAGAATGTGTTTTAAATTTTAAAACAAAAGTAAAGAGTATAAACTTCATTATATAGAGCATTTACGAAAACTCAATATTTTAGAAGGGTTAACCAGTTTTGAAAAAATTGAAAAATATGAAAATGTTTTTAATGTATAGTTTCATGAGCACTGACATAAGATGATGGTCAAAAGGTTTGGAACCTTTGTTGCCTCCATTTCTCTGAAAAATGAAGATTTTATAGCAGTAATTCCACTAATTTAGGTATATGAAATTTTACTAAACTAAATGTTAAAAATTATAATTATTCCTATATTTCATGAAGAGAGTTTAGAATCGTTAATTCAAATGTAGAATGTGTTTTAAATTTTAAAACAAAAGTAAAGAGTATAAACTTCAGTATATAGGCATCTATCGAAACTCAATATTTTAGAAGGGTTAACCCGCAGTTTTGAAAAAATTCAAAAATATGAAAATCTGGTTTTAATGTATAGTTTCATCGAGCACTGACATAAGATGATGGTATAAGAGGTTTGGAATCTTTGTTCTCTCCATTTCTCTAGAAAATGAAGATTTTATAAAGTTAATTCCACTAATTTAGGCAGTATATGAAATTATACTAAACTAAATGTTAAAAAATAATAATAATTCCTATATAATGAAAGAGAGTTTAGAATCACGTTAATTCAAATGTAGAATATGTTTTAAATTTTAAAACAAAAGTAAAGAGTATAAACTTCAGTATATAGAGCATTTACGAAAACTCAATATTTTAGAAGGGTTAACCCAGTTTTGAAAAAAATTTGAAAAATATGAAAATCTAGTTTTAATGTATAGTTTCATCGAGCACTGACATAAGATGATGGTCAAAGAGGTTTGAAACCTTTGTTGCCTCTATTTCTCTAGAAAATAAAGATTTTATAATGGTAATTCCACTAATTTAGGTATATGAAATTATACTAAACTAAATGTTAAAAAATAATAATTCTATATAATGAAGAGTTTAGAATCGTTAATTCAAATGTAGAATATGTTTTTAAATTTTAAAACAAAAGTAAAAGTATAAACTTCACTATATAGAGCATTTACGAAAACTCAATATTTTAGAAGGGTTAACCCAGTTTTGAAAAAATTCAAAAATATGAAAATGTTGACACCATGTATAGTTTCATCGAGCACTGACATAAGATGATGGTAAAGAGGTTTGGAACCTTTGTTGCCTCCATTTCTCTAGAAAATGAAGATTTTATAATGGTAATTCCACTAATTTAGGCAGTATATGAAATTATACTAAACTAAATGTTAAAAACTATAATGATTCCTATATTTCATGAAAGAGAGTTTAGAATCGTTAATTCAAATGTAGAATGTGTTTTAAATTTTAAAACAAAAGTAAAAGTATAAACTTCATTATATAGAGCATTTTTGAAAACTCAATATTTTAGAAGGGTTAACCCAGTTTTGAAAAAATTGAAAAATATGAAAATGATTTTTAATGTATAGTTTCATCTTACTGACATAATATGATGGTCAAAGAGGTTTAGAACCTTTGTTGCCTCTATTTCTCTAGAAAATGAAAATTTATAATGGTAATTCCACTAATTTAGCTAGTATATGAAATTTTACAAACTAAATGTTAAAAATTATAATGATTCCTATATTTCATGAAAGAGAGTTTAGAATCGTTAATTCAAATGTAGAATATGTTTTTAAATTTTAAAACAAAAGTAAAGAGTATAAACTTCACTATATAGAGCATTTGAAAACTCAATATTTTAGAAGGGTTAACCAGTTTTGAAAAAATTCAAAAATATGAAAATGATTTTTAATGTATAGTTTCATCGAGCACTGACATAAGATGAAGGTCAAAGCGGTTTGGAACCTTTGTTGCCTCTATTTCTCTAGAAAATGAAGATTTTATAAAGGTAATTCCACTAATTTAGGCAGTATATGAAATTATACTAAACTAAATGTTAAAAATAATAATTCTATATAATGAAAGAGTTTAGAATACGTTAATTCAAATGTAGAATATGTTTTTAAATTTTAAAACAAAAGTAAAGAGTATAAACTTCAGTATATAGAGCATTTACGAAAACTCAATATTTTAGAAGGGTTAACCCAGTTTTGAAAAAATTGAAAAATATGAAAATGTTGTTTTAATGTATAGTTTCATCGAGCACTGACATAAGATGATGGTCAAAGAGGTTTGGAACCTTTGTTTTCTCCATTTCTCTAGAAAATGAAGATTTTATAAAGGTAATTCCACTAATTTAGGCAGTATATGAAATTATACTAAACTAAATGTTAAAAAATAATAATAATTCCTATATAATGAAAGAGAGTTTAGAATACGTTAATTCAAATGTAGAATATGTTTTTAAATTTTAAAACAAAAGTAAACAGTATAAACTTCAGTATATAGAGCATTTGAAAACTCAATATTTTAGAAGGGTTAACCCACAGTTTTGAAAAAATTCAAAAATATGAAAATGTTGTTTTAATGTATATTTTCATCGAGCACTGACATAAGATGAAGGTCAAAGAGGTTTAGAACCTTTGTTGCCTCTATTTCTCTAGAAAATGAATATTTTACCTAAAAAATTGATATTACCATATAAAATTATACTAAACTAAATGTTAAAAATAATAATTCTATATAATGAAAGAGAGTTTAGAATACGTTAATTCAAATGTTGAATGTGTTTTAAATTTTAAAACAAAAGTAGGTTAACCTTCTAAAATATTGAGTTTTAGGTAAATGCTCTATATACTGAAGTTTATACTCTTTACTTTTGTTTTAAAATTTTAAAACACATTCTACATTTGAATTAACGTATTCTAAACTCTCTTTCATGAAATATAGGAATTATTATTTTTTTAACATTTAGTTTAGTAAAATTTCATATCTTGCCTAAATTAGTGGAATTACCTTTATAAAATCTTCATTTTCTAGAGAAATGGAGGCAACAAAGGTTCCAAACCTCTTTGACCATCATCTTATGTCAGTGCTTTCGATGAAAATATACATTAAAACAACATTTTCATATTTTTGAATTTTTTCAAAATCGATGGGTTAACCCTTCTAAAATATTGAGTTTTAGGTAAATGCTCTATATCTTGAAGTTTATACTCTTTACTTTTGTTTTAAAATTTTAAAAACATATTCTACATTTGAATGCGTATTCTAAACTCTCTTTCATTATATAGGAATTATTATAATTTTTAACATTTAGTTTAGTAAAATTTCATATCTTGCCTAAATTAGTGGAATTACCATTATAAAATCTTCATTTTCTAGAGAAATGGAGGCAACAAAGGTTCCAAACCTCTTTACCATCATCTTATGTCAGTGCTCGATGAAACTATACATTAAAACCAGATTTTCATATTTTTGAATTTTTTCAAAATCCATTGGGTTAACCCCTTAAAATATTGAGTTTTAGGTAAATGCTCTATATCTTGAAGTTTATACTCTTTACTTTTGTTTTAAAATTTTAAAACACATTCTACATTTGAATTAGCATATTCTAAACTCTCTTTCATTATATAGGAATCATTATTTTTTTTAACATTTAGTTTAGTAAAATTTCATATCTTGCTAAATTAGTGGAATTACCATTATAAAATCTTCATTTTCTAGAGAAATAGAGGCAACAAGGTTCCAAACCTCTTTGACCATCATCTTATGTCAGTGCTTTCGATGAAAATATACATTAAAACAAGATTTTCATATTTTTGAATTTTTTCAAAATCCATTAGGTTAACCTTCTAAAATATTGAGTTTTAGGTAAATGCTCTATATACTGAAGTTTATACTCTTTACTTTTGTTTTAAAATTTTAAAACACATTCTACATTTGAATTAGCATATTCTAAACTCTCTTTCATGAAATATAGGAATCATTATAATTTTTAACATTTAGTTTAGTAAAATTTCATATACTAGCTAAATTAGTGGAATTAGTTATAAAATCTTCATTTTCTAGAAATGGAGGCAACAAAGGTTCTAAACCTCTTTGACCATCATCTTATGTCAGTGCTTTCGATGAAACTATACATTAAAACAACATTTTCATATTTTCAATTTTTCAAAATCCATTAGGTTAACCCTTCTAAAATATTGAGTTTTAGGTAAATGCTCTATATCTTGAAGTTTATACTCTTTACTTTTGTTTTAAAATTTTAAAACACATTCTACATTTGAATGCGTATTCTAAACTCTCTTTCATGAAATATAGGAATCATTATAATTTTTAACATTTAGTTTAGTATAATTTCATATCTTGCCTAAATTAGTGGAATTACCATTATAAAATCTTCATTTTCTAGAGAAATGGAGGCAACAAAGTTATAAACCTCTTTAACCATCATCTTATGTCAGTGCTTTCGATGAAACTATACATTAAAACAACATTTTCATATTTTTGAATTTTTTCAAAATCCGTGGGTTAACCCTTCTAAAATATTGAGTTTTAGGTAAATGCTCATATTGAAGTTTATACTCTTTACTTTTGTTTTAAAATTTTAAAACACATTCTACATTTGAATTAGCATTATTCTAAACTCTCTTTCATGAAATATAGGAATTATTATAATTTTTAACATTTAGTTTAATAAAATTTCATATACTGCCTAAATTAGTGGAATTACCATTATAAAATCTTCATTTTCTAGAGAAATAGAGGCAACAAAGGTTCCAAACCTCTTTGACCATCATCTTATGTCAGTGCTCGATGAAACTATACATTAAAACCAGATTTTCATATTTTTCAATTTTTTCAAAATCATTGGGTTAACCCCTTAAAATATTGAGTTTTCAAAAAAATGCTCTATATCTTGAAGTTTATACTCTTTACTTTTGTTTTAAAATTTTAAAAACACATTCTACATTTGAATTAGCATATTCTAAACTCTCTTTCATTATATAGGAATTATTATAATTTTTAACATTTAGTTTAGTAAAATTTCATATCTTGCCTAAATTAGTGGAATTACCATTATAAAATCTTCATTTTCTAGAAATGGAGGCAACAAAGTTCTAAACCTCTTTACCATCATCTTATGTCAGTGCTTTCGATGAAACTATACATTAAAACCAGATTTTCATATTTTTGAATTTTTTCAAAATCATTGGGTTAACCCCTTAAAATATTGAGTTTGGTAAATGCTCATATCTTGAAGTTTATACTCTTTACTTTTGTTTTAAAATTTTAAAACACATTCTACATTTGAATTAACGTATTCTAAACTCTCTTTCATGAAATATAGGAATCATTATAATTTTTTAACATTTAGTTTAGTAAAATTTCATATACTAGCTAAATTAGTGGAATTACCATTATAAAATCTTCATTTTCTAGAAATGGAGGCAACAAAGTTCTAAACCTCTTTGACCATCATCTTATGTCAGTGCTTTCGATGAAACTATACATTAAAAAACATTTTCATATTTTTCAATTTTTTCAAAATCCGTTGGTTAACCCTTCTAAAATATTGAGTTTGGTAAATGCTCTATATACTGAAGTTTATACTCTTTACTTTTGTTTTAAAATTTTAAAACACATTCTACATTTGAATTAGCATTCTAAACTCTCTTTCATGAAATATAGGAATCATTATAATTTTTAACATTTAGTTTAGTAAAATTTCATATACTACATAAATTAGTGGAATTACCATTATAAAATCTTCATTTTCTAGAAATGGAGGCAACAAAGTTCTAAACCTCTTTACCATCATCTTATGTCAGTGCTTTCGATGAAACTATACATTAAAACCAGATTTTCATATTTTTGATTTTTTCAAAATCATTGGGTTAACCCTTCTAAAATATTGAGTTTTCGGTAAATGCTCTATATACTGAAGTTTATACTCTTTACTTTTGTTTTAAAATTTAAAAACACATTCTACACTTGAATTATAGTATTCTAAACTCTCTTTCATGAAATATAGGAATCATTATAATTTTTAACATTTAGTTTAGTATAATTTCATATTACGCTAAATTAGTGGAATTACCATTATAAAATCTTCATTTTCTAGAGAAATAGAGGCAACAAAGGTTCCAAACCTCTTTGACCATCATCTTATGTCAGTGCTTTCGATGAAACTATACATTAAAACAACATTTTCATATTTTCAATTTTTTCAAAATCAGTGGGTTAACCCTTCTAAAATATTGAGTTTTAGGTAAATGCTCTATATCTTGAAGTTTATACTCTTTACTTTTGTTTTAAAATTTTAAAACACATTCTACATTTGAATTAAAGTATTCTAAACTCTCTTTCATGAAATATAGGAATTATTATAATTTTTAACATTTAGTTTAGTAAAATTTCATATCTTGCTAAATTAGTGGAATTACGTTATAAAATCTTCATTTTCTAGAGAAATGGAGGCAACAAAGGTTCCAAACCTCTTTGACCATCATCTTATGTCAGTGCTCGATGAAACTATACATTAAAAAACATTTTCATATTTTCAATTTTTTTCAAAATCCGTGGGTTAACCCCTTCTAAAATATTGAGTTTTCGGTAAATGCTCTATATATTGAAGTTTATACTCTTTACTTTTGTTTTAAAATTTTAAAACACATTCTACATTTGAATTAACGTATTCTAAACTCTCTTTCATGAAATATAGGAATCATTATAATTTTTTAACATTTAGTTTAGTATAATTTCATATACTGCCTAAATTAGTGGAATTACCATTATAAAATCTTCATTTTCTAGAAATGGAGGCAACAAAGTTATAAAATCTCTTTGACCATCATCTTATGTCAGTGCTCGATGAAACTATACATTAAAACAACATTTTCATATTTTTGATTTTTTTTCAAAATCCGTGGGTTAACCCCTTCTAAAATATTGAGTTTTCGGTAAATGCTCTATATAGTGAAGTTTATACTCTTTACTTTTGTTTTAAAATTTAAAAACAAATTCTACCTTTGAATTAACGTTATCTAAAATCTCTTTCATGATATATAGGAATCATTATAATTTTTAACATTTAGTTTAGTATAATTTCATATCTTTAAATTAGTGGAATTACCCTTATAAAATCTTCATTTTCTAGAAATAGAGGCAACAAAGGTTCCAAACCTCTTTGACCATCATCTTATGTCAGTGCTTTCGATGAAACTATACATTAAAACAACATTTTCATATTTTCAATTTTTTCAAAATCCGTGGGTTAACCCTTCAAAATATTGAGTTTTAGGTAAATGCTCTATATACTGAAGTTTATACTCTTTACTTTTGTTTTAAAATTTTAAAAACACATTCTACATTTGAATTAGCGTATTCTAAACTCTCTTTCATGATATATAGGAATTATTATTATTTTTAACATTTAGTTTAGTATAATTTCATATCTTGCCTAAATTAGTGGAATTACCATTATAAAATCTTCATTTTCTAGGATAAAGGTTCCAAACCTCTTTGACCATCATCTTATGTCAGTGCTCGATGAAACTATACATTAAAACCAGATTTTCATATTTTTGAATTTTTTTCAAAATCCGTGGGTTAACCCTTCTAAAATATTGAGTTTTTAAAGTAAATGCTCTATATACTGAAGTTTATACTCTTTACTTTTGTTTTAAAATTTTAAAAACACATTCTACATTTGAATTAGCGTATTCTAAACTCTCTTTCATGATATATAGGAATTATTATTATTTTTAACATTTAGTTTAGTATAATTTCATATCTTGCCTAAATTAGTGGAATTACCCTTATAAAATCTTCATTTTCTAGAGAAATGGAGGCAACAAAGGTTCCAAACCTCTTTGACCATCATCTTATGTCAGTGCTCGATGAAACTATACATTAAAACCAGATTTTCATATTTTTGAATTTTTTTCAAAATCCGTGGGTTAACCCCTTCTAAAATATTGAGTTTTCGGTAAATGCTCTATATACTGAAGTTTATACTCTTTACTTTTGTTTTAAAATTTTAAAAACACATTCTACATTTGAATTAGCGTATTCTAAACTCTCTTTCATGAAATATAGGAATCATTATAATTTTTAACATTTAGTTTAGTATAATTTCATATCTTGCCTAAATTAGTGGAATTACCATTATAAAATCTTCATTTTCTAGAGAAATGGAGGCAACAAAGGTTCCAAACCTCTTTGACCATCATCTTATGTCAGTGCTTTCGATGAAACTATACATTAAAACCAGATTTTCATATTTTTGAATTTTTTTCAAAATCGTGGGTTAACCCTTCTAAAATATTGAGTTTTATGAAATGCTCTATATCTGAAGTTTATACTCTTTACTTTTGTTTTAAAATTTTAAAAACACATTCTACACTTGAATTATAGTATTCTAAACTCTCTTTCATGAAATATAGGAATCATTATAATTTTTAACATTTAGTTTAGTAAAATTTCATATCTTGCCTAAATTAGTGGAATTACCATTATAAAATCTTCATTTTCTAGAGAAATAGAGGCAACAAAGGTTCCAAACCTCTTTGACCATCATCTTATGTCAGTGCTCGATGAAACTATACATTAAAACCAGATTTTCATATTTTCAATTTTTTCAAAATCCGTGGGTTAACCCCTTAAAATATTGAGTTTTATGAAATGCTCTATATACTGAAGTTTATACTCTTTACTTTTGTTTTAAAATTTTAAAACACATTCTACACTTGAATTATAGTATTCTAAACTCTCTTTCATGAAATATAGGAATCATTATAATTTTTAACATTTAGTTTAGTATAATTTCATATCTTGCCTAAATTAGTGGAATTACCATTATAAAATCTTCATTTTCTAGAGAAATGGAGGCAACAAAGGTTCCAAACCTCTTTGACCATCATCTTATGTCAGTGCTCGATGAAACTATACATTAAAACCAGATTTTCATATTTTCAATTTTTTCAAAATCCATTGGGTTAACCCTTCTAAAATATTGAGTTTTATGAAATGCTCTATATCTTGAAGTTTATACTCTTTACTTTTGTTTTAAAATTTTAAAAACACATTCTACATTTGAATTAACATATTCTAAACTCTCTTTCATGAAATATAGGAATCATTATAATTTTTAACATTTAGTTTAGTATAATTTCATATCTTTATAAAATTAGTGGAATTACCTTTATAAAATCTTCATTTTCTAGAGAAATGGAGAAAACAAAGGTTCCAAACCTCTTTTACCATCATCTTATGTCAGTTTTCGATGAAACTATACATTAAAACCAGATTTTCATATTTTTGAATTTTTTTCAAAATCCATTGGGTTAACCCTTCTAAAATATTGAGTTTTAGGTAAATGCTCTATATCTTGAAGTTTATACTCTTTACTTTTGTTTTAAAATTTTAAAACACATTCTACATTTGAATTAGCATTATTCTAAACTCTCTTTCATGAAATATAGGAATCATTATAATTTTTAACATTTAGTTTAGTAAAATTTCATATCTTGCCTAAATTAGTGGAATTACCATTATAAAATCTTCATTTTCTAGAAATGGAGGCAACAAAGGTTCCAAACCTCTTTGACCATCATCTTATGTCATTGCTTTCGATGAAACTATACATTAAAACAACATTTTCATATTTTCAATTTTTCAAAATCCGTGGGTTACATATATTTTTCTATGAATATATATATATAATGGGTATGTATTGTGTATAAGACTAACTCGTATGTTCCTTAAAATATTGAGTTTTAGGTAAATGCTCTATATACTGAAGTTTATACTCTTTACTTTTGTTTTAAAATTTTAAAACACATTCTACATTTGAATTAGCATTATTCTAAACTCTCTTTCATGAAATATAGGAATCATTATAATTTTTAACATTTAGTTTAGTATAATTTCATATCTGCCTAAATTAGTGGAATTACCATTATAAAATCTTCATTTTCTAGAAATGGAGGCAACAAAGTTATAAATCTCTTTAACCATCATCTTATGTCAGTGCTTTCGATGAAACTATACATTAAAACAACATTTTCATATTTTTGATTTTTTTTCAAAATCCATTGGGTTAACCCTTCTAAAATATTGAGTTTTGGTAAATGCTCTATATCTTGAAGTTTATACTCTTTACTTTTGTTTTAAAATTTTAAAACACATTCTACATTTGAATTAGCATTATTCTAAACTCTCTTTCATGATATATAGGAATTATTTTTTAACATTTAGTTTAGTATAATTTCATATCTGCCTAAATTAGTTGAATTACCATTATAAAATCTTCATTTTCTAGAGAAATAGAGGCAACAAAGGTTCCAAACCTCTTTGACCATCATCTTATGTCAGTGCTCGATGAAACTATACATTAAAACAACATTTTCATATTTTCAATTTTTTTCAAAATCCGTGGGTTAACCCCTTCTAAAATATTGAGTTTTCGGTAAATGCTCTATATACTGAAGTTTATACTCTTTACTTTTGTTTTAAAATTTAAAAACACATTCTACATTTGAATTAGCGTATTCTAAACTATCTTTCATGAAATATAGGAATCATTATAATTTTTAACATTTAGTTTAGTAAAATTTCATATCTGCCTAAATTAGTGGAATTACCATTATAAAATCTTCATTTTCTAGAGAAATGGAGAAAACAAAGGTTCAAACCTCTTTGACCATCATCTTATGTCAGTGCTTTCGATGAAACTATACATTAAAACCAGATTTTCATATTTTTGAATTTTTTCAAAATCCATTGGGTTAACCCTTCTAAAATATTGAGTTTTAGGTAAATGCTCTATATCTGAAGTTTATACTCTTTACTTTTGTTTTAAAATTTTAAAACACATTCTACATTTGAATTAGCATTATTCTAAACTCTCTTTCATGAAATATAGGAATCATTATAATTTTTAACATTTAGTTTAGTAAAATTTCATATACTGCCTAAATTAGTGGAATTACCATTATAAAATCTTCATTTTCTAGAGAAATGGAGGCAACAAAGGTTCCAAACCTCTTTGACCATCATCTTATGTCAGTGCTCGATGAAACTATACATTAAAACCAGATTTTCATATTTTTGAATTTTTTTCAAAATCCATTGGGTTAACCCTTCTAAAATATTGAGTTTTCGGTAAATGCTCTATATACTGAAGTTTATACTCTTTACTTTTGTTTTAAAATTTTAAAACACATTCTACATTTGAATTAACGTATTCTAAACTCTCTTTCATGAAATATAGGAATCATTATAATTTTTAACATTTAGTTTAGTATAATTTCATATACTGCCTAAATTAGTGGAATTACCATTATAAAATCTTCATTTTCTAGAGAAATGGAGGCAACAAAGGTTCCAAACCTCTTTGACCATCATCTTATGTCAGTGCTCGATGAAACTATACATTAAAACCAGATTTTCATATTTTTGAATTTTTTCGGTAAATGCTCTATATATTGAAGTTTATACTCTTTACTTTTGTTTTAAAATTTAAAAACACATTCTACACTTGAATTATAGTATTCTAAACTCTCTTTCATGAAATATAGGAATCATTATAATTTTTTAACATTTAGTTTAGTAAAATTTCATATACTGCCTAAATTAGTGGAATTACCATTATAAAATCTTCATTTTCTAGAGAAATAGAGGCAACAAAGGTTCCAAACCTCTTTGACCATCATCTTATGTCAGTGCTCGATGAAACTATACATTAAAACCAGATTTTCATATTTTTCAATTTTTTTCAAAATCCGTGGGTTAACCCCTTCTAAAATATTGAGTTTTCGGTAAATGCTCTATATACTGAAGTTTATACTCTTTACTTTTGTTTTAAAATTTAAAAACACATTCTACACTTGAATTATAGTATTCTAAACTCTCTTTCATGAAATATAGGAATCATTATAATTTTTTAACATTTAGTTTAGTATAATTTCATATACTGCCTAAATTAGTGGAATTACCGTTATAAAATCTTCATTTTCTAGAGAAATGGAGGCAACAAAGGTTCCAAACCTCTTTGACCATCATCTTATGTCAGTGCTCGATGAAACTATACATTAAAACCAGATTTTCATATTTTTCAATTTTTTTCAAAATCCGTGGGTTAACCCCTTCTAAAATATTGAGTTTTCGGTAAATGCTCTATATACTGAAGTTTATACTCTTTACTTTTGTTTTAAAATTTTAAAACACATTCTACATTTGAATTAACATTATTCTAAACTCTCTTTCATGAAATATAGGAATCATTATAATTTTTTAACATTTAGTTTAGTATAATTTCATATACTGCCTAAATTAGTGGAATTACCATTATAAATTTTCATTTTCTAGAGAAATGGAGGCAACAAAGTTATAAATCTCTTTAACCATCATCTTATGTCAGTGCTCGATGAAACTATACATTAAAACAACATTTTCATATTTTTGATTTTTTTTCAAAATCCGTGGGTTAACCCCTTCTAAAATATTGAGTTTTCGGTAAATGCTCTATATACTGAAGTTTATACTCTTTACTTTTGTTTTAAAATTTAAAAACACATTCTACATTTGAATTAACGTATTCTAAACTCTCTTTCACGATATATAGGAATTATTATTATTTTTTAACATTTAGTTTAATATAATTTCATATTCTGCCTAAATTAGTGGAATTACCATTATAAAATCTTTATTTTCTAGAGAAATAGAGGCAACAAAGGTTCCAAACCTCTTTGACCATCATCTTATGTCAGTGCTCGATGAAACTATACATTAAAACCAGATTTTCATATTTTCAATTTTTTCAAAATCCATTGGGTTAACCCTTCTAAAATATTGAGTTTTCAAAATGCTCTATATCTTGAAGTTTATACTCTTTACTTTTGTTTTAAAATTTTAAAACACATTCTACATTTGAATTAAGTATTCTAAACTCTCTTTCATGATATATAGGAATTATTATTATTTTTAACATTTAGTTTAGTATAATTTCATATCTTGCCTAAATTAGTGGAATTACCTTTATAAAATCTTCATTTTCTAGAGAAATGGAGGCAACAAAGGTTCAAACCTCTTTGACCATCATCTTATGTCAGTGCTTTCGATGAAACTATACATTAAAACAACATTTTCATATTTTCAATTTTTTCAAAATCCATTGGGTTAACCCTTCTAAAATATTGAGTTTTGGTAAATGCTCTATATCTTGAAGTTTATACTCTTTACTTTTGTTTTTAAAACAAAAATTCTACATTTGAATTAACGTATTCTAAACTCTCTTTCATGAAATATAGGAATCATTATAATTTTTTAACATTTAGTTTAGTATAATTTCATATACTGCCTAAATTAGTGGAATTACCATTATAAATTTTCATTTTCTAGAGAAATGGAGGCAACAAAGTCTCTTTAACCATCATCTTATGTCAGTGCTCGATGAAACTATACATTAAAACAACATTTTCATATTTTGATTTTTTTCAAAATCCGTGGGTTAACCCTTCTAAAATATTGAGTTTTGGTAAATGCTCTATATACTGAAGTTTATACTCTTTACTTTTGTTTTAAAATTTAAAAACACATTCTACATTTGAATTAACGTATTCTAAACTCTCTTTCACGATATATAGGAATTATTATTATTTTTTAACATTTAGTTTAATATAATTTCATATCTTGCCTAAATTAGTGGAATTACCATTATAAAATCTTCATTTTCTAGAGAAATAGAGGCAACAAAGGTTCCAAACCTCTTTGACCATCATCTTATGTCAGTGCTTTCGATGAAACTATACATTAAAACAACATTTTCATATTTTGAGGGTTAACCGGTTTGAATAGTTTCATCGAGCACTGACATAAGATGATGGTTAAAGAGATTTATAACTTTGTTGCCTCCATTTCTAGAAAATGAAAATTTATAATGGTAATTCCACTAATTTAGGTATATGAAATTTTACTAAACTAAATGTTAAAAAATATAATGATTCTATATTTCATGAAAGAGTTTAGAATATGTTAATTCAAATGTTGAATGTGTTTTAAATTTTAAAACAAAAGTAAAAGTATAAACTTCAATATATAGAGCATTTACCGAAAACTCAATATTTTAGAAGGAACATCAGAGTTTGTATTCTCTCTAACACACACATACACCATTATATATATATATATATATATCTAATGAAAATATGTATTACTTAGGAGGGGTTAACCTGATTTTGAAAAAATTCAAAAATGAAAATCTGGTTTTTGTATAGTTTCATGTGACATAAGATTCTGTCAAGAGGTTTGGAACCTTTGTTGCCTCATTTCTCTGAAAATAATTTATGATGGTAATTCCACTAATTAAACGATATATAATTTTACCAAAAATTATAATAATTCTATATTTCATGAAAATTTAGAATATGTTAATTCAAATGTAGAATTTTTTAATTTTAAAACAAAAATAAAGTATAAACTAGTGTATAGAGCATTTTCGAAAACTTAATATTTAGAGGGTTAACCAGTTTTGAAAAAATGAAAAATATTAAAATGTTGTTTTAGTTTCATCGTGAATGATCAAAGGTTTAAGCACTCCATTCTCTGAAAATGAAGATTTTATAATGGTAATTCCACTAATTTAGGCGATATATAAATTTTACTAAACTAAATGTTAAAAATTATAATGATTCTATATTTCATGAAGAGGTGTAGAAATCGTTAATTCAAATGTTTATGTTTTAAATTTTAAAAACAAGAAAAGTATAAACTAAATTATATAGGCATTTACCGAAACACAATATTTTAGAGAACTGCAGTTTTGAAAAAAATAAATATGAAGTCTAATTTAATGTGGTAATAATGAGCACTGTACATGAGGAGATAGAACCTTTGTATTCTCATTTCTCTAAAAATGAAGTTTTAATGGTAATTCTATTTAAGCATTATATAATAAACTAAATGTTAAAAAATATAATGATTCTATATTTCATGAAGAGAGTTTAGAATCGTTAATTCAAAGTAGAATAATTTTAATTTTAAAATAAAAAGTAAGAGTATAAACTAGGTATATGAAGCATTTGAAAACTTTATTTGAAGTAACCAAGTTTTGAAAAAATTCAAAATATGAAAATCTGGTTTTAATGTATAGTTTCATTGAGCTGACATAAATGATGGTCAAGAGGTTTTGGAATTACTGTTGCATCTATTTCTCTGAAATGGTTTAATAATAATTCCATTAATAGGCGTTATGTTTTACTAAACTAAATGTTAAAAATTATAATGATTCCTATATTTCATGAAAGAGAGTTTAGAATACTATAATTCAAGTTTAGAATGTGTTTTAAATTTTAAAACAAAAGTAAAAGTATAAACTTAGTATATAGAGCATTTAGAAAACTCAATATTTTAGAAGGTTAACCCAGTTTTGAAAAAAATCAAAAATATGAAAATCTGGTTTTAATGTATAGTTTCATCGAGCACTGACATAAGATGATGGTCAAAGAGGTTTGGAACCTTTGTTGCCTCCATTTCTCTAGAAAATGAAGATTTTATAATGGTAATTCCACTAATTTAGGTAGTATATGAAATTTTACTAAACTAAATGTTAAAAATTATAATGATTCCTATATTTCATGAAGAGAGTTTAGAATCGTTAATTCAAATGTTGAATGTGTTTTAAAATTTTAAAACAAAAGTAAAAGTATAAACTTCAATATATAGAGCATTTGAAAACTCAATATTTTAGAAGGGTTAACCCGCAGTTTTGAAAAAAATTAAAAATATGAAAATCTGGTTTTAATGTATAGTTTCATCGAGCACTGACATAAGATGATGGTTAAAGAGATTTAAACTGTTTTCTCCATTTCTCTAGAAAATGAAGATTTTATAATGGTAATTCCATTAATTTAGGCAGTATATGAAATTTTACTAAACTAAATGTTAAAAATATAATGATTCATATTTCATGAAGAGAGTTTAGAATATGTTAATTCAAATGTTGAATGTGTTTTAAATTTTAAAACAAAAGTAAAAGTATAAACTTCAGTATATAGAGCATTTACCGAAAACTCAATATTTTAGAAGGGTTAACCCACGGATTTTGAAAAAATATAATCTGGTTTTAATGTATAGTTTCATCGAGCACTGACATAAGATGATGGTCAAAGGGTTTGGAACCTTTGTTGCATCTATTTCTCTAGAAAATGAAGATTTTATAATGGTAATTCCACTAATTTAGAAGTATATGAAATTTTACTAAACTAAATGTTTAAAATTATAATGATTCCTATATTTCATGAAAGAGTTTAGAATACTATAATTCAAGTTTAGAATGTGTTTTAAATTTTAAAACAAAAGTAAAAGTATAAACTTAGTATATAGAGCATTTAATGAAAACTCAATATTTTAGAAGGGTTAACCCACAGTTTTGAAAAAAATCAAAAATATGAAAATCTGGTTTTAATGTATAGTTTCATCAGCACTGACATAAGATGATGGTCAAAGGGTTTGGAACCTTTGTTGCCTCCATTTCTCTAGAACATGAAGATTTTATAATGGTAATTCCACTAATTTAGAAGTATATGAAATTTTACTAAACTAAATGTTAAAAATTATAATGATTCCTATATTTCATGAAGAGAGTTTAGAATACTATAATTCAAGTGTAGAATGTGTTTTAAATTTTAAAACAAAAGTAAAGAGTATAAACTTCAGTATATAGAGCATTTAGAAAACTCAATATTTTAGAAGGGTTAACCCATGGATTTTGAAAAAATTCAAAAATATGAAAATCTGGTTTTAATGTATAGTTTCATCGAGCACTGACATAAGATGATGGTCAAAGGGTTTGGAACCTTTGTTGTCTCTATTTCTCTAGAAAATGAAGATTTTATAAAGGTAATTCCACTAATTTAAGAAGTATATGAAATTTTACTAAACTAAATGTTAAAAATTATAATGATTCCTATATTTCATGAAGAGTTTAGAATACGTTAATTCAAATGTTGAATGTGTTTTAAATTTTAAAACAAAAGTAAAGAGTATAAACTTCAGTATATAGAGCATTTACGAAAACTCAATATTTTAGAAGGGTTAACCCAGTTTTGAAAAAATTGAAAAATATGAAAATCTGGTTTTAATGTATAGTTTCATCGAGCACTGACATAAGATGATGGTCAAAGGGTTTGGAACCTTTGTTGCATCTATTTCTCTAGAAAATGAAGATTTTATAATGGTAATTCCACTAATTTAGGCAGTATATGAAATTTTACTAAACTAAATGTTAAAAATTATAATGATTCTATATTTCATGAAAGAGAGTTTAGAATACTATAATTCAAGTTTAGAATGTGTTTTAAATTTTAAAACAAAAGTAAAAGTATAAACTTCAGTATATAGAGCATTTAATGAAAAACTCAATATTTTAGAAGGGGTTAACCCAGTTTTGAAAAAAAATCAAAAATATGAAAACCTGGTTTTAATGTATAGTTTCATCGAGCACTGACATAAGATGATGGTCAAAGAGGTTTGGAACCTTTGTTGCCTCCATTTCTCTAGAACATGAAGATTTTATAATGGTAATTCCACTAATTTATGTAGTATATGAAATTTTACTAAACTAAATGTTAAAAATATAATGATTCTATATTTCATGAAGAGAGTTTATTTAATTCAAATGTTGAATGTGTTTTAAATTTTAAAACAAAAGTAAAGAGTATAAACTTCAGTATATAGGGCATTTAAAGAAAAACTCAATATTTTAGAAGGGTTAACCACAGTTTTGAAAAAATTCAAAAATATGAAAATCTGGTTTTAATGTATAGTTTCATCAGCACTGACATAAGATGATGGTTAAAGAACTTTGTTGCCTCCATTTCTCTAGAACATGAAGATTTTATAATGGTAATTCCACTAATTTAGGTAGTATATGAAATTTTACAAAACTAAATGTTAAAAAATTATAATGATTCCTATATTTCATGAAAGAGAGTTTAGAATACGTTAATTCAAATGTTGAATGTGTTTTAAATTTTAAAACAAAAGTAAAAAGTATAAACTTAGTATATAGAGCATTTACAACTCAATATTTTAGAAGGGTTAACCCGCAGTTTTGAAAAAATTCAAAAATATGAAAATCTGGTTTTAATGTATAGTTTCATGAGCACTGACATAAGATGATGGTTAAAGAGATTTAAAACTTTGTTTTCTCCATTTCTCTAGAAAAGAAGATTTTATAATGGAAAATCCACTAATTTAGGTAGTATATGAAATTTTACTAAACTAAATGTTAAAAATATAATGATTCATATATTTCATGAAAGAGAGTTTAGAATCACGTTAATTCAAATGTTGAATGTTATTTTAAATTTTAAAACAAAAGTAAAGAGTATAAACTTAGTATATAGAGCATTTACCGAAAACTCAATATTTTAGAAGGGGTTAACCCACGGATTTTGAAAAAAATTAAAAATATGAAAATCTGGTTTTAATGTATAGTTTCATTGAGCACTGACATAAGATGATGGTTAAAGAGATTTACAACTTTGTTGCCTCCATTTCTCTAGAAAATGAAGATTTATATTGGTAATTCCACTAATTTAGGTAGTATATGAAATTTTACTAAACTAAATGTTAAAAAATTATAATGATTCCTATATTTCATGAAGAGTTTAGAATACGTTAATTCAAAAGTTGAATGTGTTTTAAATTTTAAAACAAAAGTAAAAGTATAAACTTCAGTATATAGAGCATTTACCGAAAACTCAATAGTTAACCCAGTTTTGAAAAAAAATCAAAATATGAAAATCTTGTTTTAATGTATAGTTTCATCGAGCACTGACATAAGATGATGGTCAAAGAGGTTTGGAACCTTTGTTGCATCTATTTCTCTAGAAAATGAAGATTTTATAATGGTAATTCCATTAATTTAGGCAGTATATGAAATTTTACTAAACTAAATGTTAAAAATTATAATGATTCCTATATTTCATGAAGAGTTTAGAATACTATAATTCAAGTTTAGAATGTGTTTTAAATTTTAAAACAAAAGTAAAGAGTATAAACTTCAGTATATAGAGCATTTAATGAAAACTCAATATTTTAGAAGGGTTAACCCACAGTTTTGAAAAATCAAAATATGAAAACCTGGTTTTAATGTATAGTTTCATCGAACACTGACATAAGATGATGGATAAAGAGATCTAGAACTTTGTTGCCTCCATTTCTCTAGAACATGAAGATTTTATAATGGTAATTCCACTAATTTATGTAGTATATGAAATTTTACTAAACTAAATGTTAAAAATTATAATGATTCCTATATTTCATGAAAGAGTTTAGAATCACGTTAATTCAAATGTTGAATGTGTTTTAAATTTTAAAACAAAAGTAAAAGTATAAACTTCAGTATATAGAGCATTTACCGAAAACTCAATATTTTAGAGGGTTAACCCACGGTTTTGAAAAAATTCAAAAATATGAAAATCTGGTTTTAATGTATAGTTTCATCGAGCACTGACATAAGATGATGGTTAAAGAGATTTAAAACTTTGTTGGCTCCATTTCTCTAGAAAATGAAGATTTATAATGGTAATTCCACTAATTTAGGTAGTATATGAAATTTTACTAAACTAAATGTTAAAAATTATAATGATTCCTATATTTCATGAAAGAGAGTTTAGAATCGTTAATTCAAATGTTGAATGTGTTTTAAATTTTAAAACAAAAGTAAAAGTATAAACTTCAGTATATAGAGCATTTACCGAAAACTCAATATTTTAGAAGGGGTTAACCCACAGATTTTGAAAAAAATTCAAAAATATGAAAATCTGGTTTTAATGTATAGTTTCATCGAGCACTGACATAAGATGATGGTTAAAGAGATTTACAACTTTGTTGCCTCCATTTCTCTAGAAAATGAAGATTTATAATGGTAATTCCACTAATTTAGGTAGTATATGAAATTTTACTAAACTAAATGTTAAAAATTAAAATGATTCCTATATTTCATGAAGAGAGTTTAGAATACGTTAATTCAAAAGTTGAATGTGTTTTAAATTTTAAAACAAAAGTAAAGAGTATAAACTTGATTATATAGAGCATTTACCACAAACTCAATATTTTAGAGGGTTAACCCACAGTTTTGAAAAAAAATCAAAATATGAAAATCTGGTTTTAATGTATAGTTTCATCAAGCCCTGACATAAGATGATGGTCAAAGGGTTTGGAACCTTTGTTGCATCTATTTCTCTAGAAAATGAAGATTTTATAATGGTAATTCCATTAATTTAGGCAGTATATGAAATTTTACTAAACTAAATGTTAAAAATTATAATGATTCCTATATTTCATGAAAGAGAGTTTAGAATACTATAATTCAAGTTTAGAATGTGTTTTAAATTTTAAAACAAAAGTAAAAGTATAAACTTTAGTATATAGAGCATTTAGAAAACTCAATATTTTAGAAGGGTTAACCCACAGTTTTGAAAAAAAATCAAAAATATGAAAATCTGGTTTTAATGTATAGTTTCATCGAGCACTGACATAAGATGATGGTTAAAGAGATCTAGAACTTTGTTGCCTCCATTTCTCTAGAAAATGAAGATTTATAATGGTAATTCCACTAATTTAGGTAGTATATGAAATTTTACTAAACTAAATGTTAAAAATTATAATGATTCCTATATTTCATGAAGAGAGTTTAGAATACTATAATTCAAGTGTAGAATGTGTTTTAAATTTTAAAACAAAAGTAAAGAGTATAAACTTCAGTATATAGAGCATTTGAAAACTCAATATTTTAGAAGGGGTTAACCCAGTTTTGAAAAAAATTCAAAAATATGAAAATCTGGTTTTAATGTATAGTTTCATCGAGCACTGACATAAGATGATGGTTAAAGAGATTTAGAACTTTGTTGCCTCCATTTCTCTAGAAAATGAAGATTTTATAAAGGTAATTCCACTAATTTAGGTAGTATATGAAATTTTACTAAACTAAATGTTAAAAATTATAATGATTCCTATATTTCATGAAAGAGTTTAGAATATGTTAATTCAAATTTTGAATGTGTTTTAAATTTTAAAACAAAAGTAAAAGTATAAACTTCAGTATATAGAGCATTTACGAAAACTCAATATTTTAGAAGGGTTAACCCAGTTTTGAAAAAAAATCAAAAATATGAAAATCTGGTTTTAATGTATAGTTTCATCGAGCACTGACATAAGATGATGGTTAAAGAGATTTAGAACTTTGTTGCCTCCATTTCTCTAGAAAATGAAGATTTATAATGAAATCCACTAATTTAGGTAGTATATGAAATTTTACTAAACTAAATGTTAAAAATTATAATGATTCTATATTTCATGAAAGAGAGTTTAGAATACTATAATTCAAGTTTAGAATGTGTTTTAAATTTTAAAACAAAAGTAAAGAGTATAAACTTGTTATATAGAGCATTTACGAAAACTCAATATTTTAGAGGGTTAACAGTTTTGAAAAAAATTCAAAAATATGAAAATCTGGTTTTAATGTATAGTTTCAACGAGCACTGACATAAGATGATGGTCAAAGAGGTTTGGAACCTTTGTTGCCTCCATTTCTCTAGAAAATGAAGATTTTATAATGGTAATTCCACTAATTTAGGCGTTATATGAAATTTTACTAAACTAAATGTTAAAAATTATACTAATTCCTATATATCATGAAAGAGAGTTTAGAATCGTTAATTCAAATGTAGAATGTGTTTTAAATTTTAAAACAAAAGTAAAGAGTATAAACTTCAGTATATAGAGCATTTACCGAAAACTCAATATTTTAGAAGGGGTTAACCCACAGATTTTGAAAAAAATTCAAAAATATGAAAATCTGGTTTTAATGTATAGTTTCATCGAGCACTGACATAAGATGATGGTCAAAGAGGTTTAGAACCTTTGTTGCCTCCATTTCTCTAGAAAATGAAGATTTTATAATGGTAATTCCACTAATTTAGGTAGTATATGAAATTATACTAAACTAAATGTTAAAAATTATAATGATTCCTATATATCATGAAAGAGAGTTTAGAATCGTTAATTCAAATGTAGAATGTGTTTTAAATTTTAAAACAAAAGTAAAGAGTATAAACTTCAGTATATAGAGCATTTACGAACTCAATATTTTAGAAGGGTTAACCCATGGATTTTGAAAAAATTGAAAAATATGAAAATCTGGTTTTAATGTATAGTTTCATCGAGGACTGACATAAGATGATGGTTAAAGAGATTTAGAACTTTGTTGCCTCCATTTCTCTAAAAAATGAAGATTTATAATGGTAATTCCACTAATTTAGGCGTTATATGAAATTATACTAAACTAAATGTTAAAAATTATAATGATTCTATATTTCATGAAAGAGTTTAGAATACTATAATTCAAGTGTAGAATGTGTTTTAAATTTTAAAACAAAAGTAAAAGTATAAACTTCAGTATATAGAGCATTTACGAAAACTCAATATTTTAGAAGGGTTAACCCACAGTTTTGAAAAAAATTCAAAAATATGAAAATCTGGTTTTAATGTATAGTTTCATGAGCACTGACATAAGATGATGGTCAAGAGGTTTGGAACCTTTGTTGCCTCTATTTCTTTAGAAAATGAAGATTTTATAATGGTAATTCCACTAATTTAGGCAGTATATGAAATTTTACTAAACTAAATGTTAAAAATTATAATGATTCCTATATTTCATGAAAGAGTTTAGAATACTATAATTCAAGTTTATAATGTGTTTTAAATTTTAAAACAAAAGTAAAAGTATAAACTTCAGTATATAGAGCATTTACGAAAACTCAATATTTTAGAAGGGTTAACCCACAGTTTTGAAAATAATTCAAAAATATGAAAATCTGGTTTTAATGTATAGTTTCATGAGCACTGACATAAGATGATGGTTAAAGAGATTTAGAACTTTGTTGCCTCCATTTCTAGAAAATGAAGATTTTATAATGGTAATTCCACTAATTTAGGCAGTATATGAAATTATACTAAACTAAATGTTAAAAATTATAATGATTCCTATATTTCATGAAGAGAGTTTAGAATCGTTAATTCAAATGTTGAATGTGTTTTAAATTTTAAAACAAAAGTAAAGAGTATAAACTTCAGTATATATAGAGCATTTAGAAAACTCAATATTTTAGAAGGGTTAACCCAGTTTTGAAAAATCATTGGGTTAACACCCTTAAAATATTGAGTTTTAGGTAAATGCTCTATATACTGAAGTTTATACTCTTTACTTTGTTTTAAAATTTTAAAACACATTCTACACTTGAATTATAATATTCTAAACTCTCTTTCATGAAATATAGGATTATAATTTTTTAACATTTAGTTTAGTAAAATTTCATATACTGCCTAAATTAGTGGAATTACCATTATAAAATCTTCATTTTCTAGAGAAATGGAGGCAACAAAGGTTCCAAACCTCTTTGACCATCATCTTATGTCAGTCCTCGATGAAACTATACATTAAAACCAGATTTTCATATTTTCAATTTTTCAAAATCGTGGGTTAACCCCTTCTAAAATATTGAGTTTCGTAAATGCT
Source organism: Brassica carinata (assembly GCA_016771965.1). Lineage (NCBI taxonomy): Eukaryota > Viridiplantae > Streptophyta > Magnoliopsida > Brassicales > Brassicaceae > Brassica > Brassica carinata. The sequence goes on from JAAMPC010000149.1 coordinate 53,505, forward strand.
CTATATACTGAAGTTTATACTCTTTACTTTGTTTTAAAATTTTAAAACACATTCTACATTTGAATTAACGTATTCTAAACTCTCTTTCATGATATATAGGAATTATTATTATTTTTTAACATTTAGTTTAGTATAATTTCATATACTGCCTAAATTAGTGGAATTACCATTATAAAATCTTCATTTTCTAGAAATGGAGGCAACAAAGGTTCTAAACCTCTTTGACCATCATCTTATGTCAGTGCTCGATGAAACTATACATTAAAACCAGATTTTCATATTTTTGATTTTTCAAAATCGTGGGTTAACCCTTCTAAAATATTGAGTTTTCGATAAATGCTCTATATACTGAAGTTTATACTCTTTACTTTGTTTTAAAATTTTAAAACACATTCTACATTTGAATTAACATATTCTAAACTCTCTTTCATGATATATAGGAATTATTATTATTTTTAACATTTAGTTTAGTAAAATTTCATATCTTTCTAAATTAGTGGAATTACCATTATAAAATCTTCATTTTCTAGAGAAATGGAGGCAACAAAGGTTCTAAACCTCTTTGACCATCATCTTATGTCAGTGCTCGATGAAACTATACATTAAAACCAGATTTTCATATTTTTGATTTTTCAAAATCGTGGGTTAACCCTTCTAAAATATTGAGTTTTCGTAAATGCTCTATATACTGAAGTTTATACTCTTTACTTTGTTTTAAAATTTTAAAACACATTCTACATTTGAATTAACATATTCTAAACTCTCTTTCATGATATATAGGAATTATTATTATTTTTAACATTTAGTTTAGTAAAATTTCATATCTTTCTAAATTAGTGGAATTACCATTATAAAATCTTCATTTTCTAGAGAAATGGAGGCAACAAAGGTTCCAAACCTCTTTGACCATCATCTTATGTCAGTGCTCGATGAAACTATACATTAAAACCAGATTTTCATATTTTTGATTTTTCAAAATCGTGGGTTAACCCTTCTAAAATATTGAGTTTTAGGTAAATGCTCTATATACTGAAGTTTATACTCTTTACTTTGTTTTAAAATTTTAAAACACATTCTACATTTGAATTAACATATTCTAAACTCTCTTTCATGAAATATAGGAATCATTATAATTTTAACATTTAGTTTAGTAAAATTTCATATACTAACTAAATTAGTGGAATTACCATTATAAAATCTTCATTTTCTAGAGAAATGGAGGCAACAAAGGTTCAAACCTCTTTGACCATCATCTTATGTCAGTGCTCGATGAAACTATACATTAAAACCAGATTTTCATATTTTTGATTTTTTTCAAAATCAGTGGGTTAACCCTTAAAATATTGAGTTTTAATTAAATGCTCTATATCTGAAGTTTATACTCTTTACTTTGTTTTAAAATTTAAAACACATTCAAAATTTGAATTAACATATTCTAAACTCTCTTTCATGAAATATAGGAATCATTATAATTTTTTAACATTTAGTTTAGCAAAATTTCATATACTACCTAAATTAGTGGAATTACCTTTATAAATCTTCATTTTCTGGAGAAATGGAGGCAACAAAACTCTAGATCTCTTTAACCATCATCTTATGTCAGTGCTCGATGAAATTATACATTAAAACCAGATTTTCATATTTTTGAATTTTTTAAAACTGGGTTAACCCTTCTAAAATATTGAGTTTTCATTAAATGCTCTATATACTGAAGTTTATACTCTTTACTTTGTTTTAAAATTTAAAACACATTCAACATTTGAATTAAAGTATTCTAAACTCTCTTTCATGAAATATAGGAATCATTATAATTTTTTAACATTTAGTTTAGTAAAATTTCATATACTACATAAATTAGTGAAATTACCATTATAAATCTTCATGTTCTAGAGAAATGGAGGCAACAAAGTTCTAGATCTCTTTATCCATCATCTTATGTCAGTGCTCGATGAAACTATACATTAAAACCAGGTTTTCATATTTTTGATTTTTTTTCAAAATCCGTGGGTTAACCCCTTCTAAAATATTGAGTTTTCATTAAATGCTCTATATACTAAAGTTTATACTCTTTACTTTTGTTTTAAAATTTAAAAACACATTCTAAACTTGAATTATAGTATTCTAAACTCTCTTTCATGAAATATAGGAATCATTATAATTTTTTAACATTTAGTTTAGTAAAATTTCATATACTGCCTAAATTAATGGAATTACCATTATAAAATCTTCATTTTCTAGAGAAATAGATGCAACAAAGGTTCCAAACCTCTTTGACCATCATCTTATGTCAGTGCTTGCTGAAACTATACATTAAAACCAGATTTTCATATTTTTGATTTTCTTTCAAAATCCGTGGGTTAACTATTGAGTTTTCGGTAAATGCTCTATATACTGAAGTTTATACTCTTTACTTTTGTTTTAAAATTTAAAAACACATTCAACTTTTGAATTAACGTATTCTAAACTCTCTTTCATGAAATATAGGAATCATTTTAATTTTTTAACATTTAGTTTAGTAAAATTTCATATACTACCTAAATTAGTGGAATTACCAATATAAATCTTCATTTTCTAGAGAAATGGAGGCAACAAAGTTGTAAATCTCTTTAACCATCATCTTATGTCAGTGCTCAATGAAACTATACATTAAAACCAGATTTTCATATTTTTAATTTTTTTCAAAATCCGTGGGCTAACCCCTTCTAAAATATTGAGTTTTCGGTAAATGCTCTATATACTGAAGTTTATACTCTTTACTTTTGTTTTAAAATTTAAAATAACAGTCAACATTTGAATTAACGTATTCTAAACTCTCTTTCATGAAATATATGAATCATTATATTTTTTAATATTTAGTTTAGTAAAATTTCATATACTACCTAAATTAGTGGATTTTCCATTATAAATCTTCATTTTCTAGAGAAATGGAGAAAAAAAAGTTTTAAATCTCTTTAACCATCATCTTATGTCAGTGCTCGATGAAACTATACATTAAAACCAGATTTTCATATTTTTGAATTTTTTTCAAAATCCGTGGGTTAACCCCTTCTAAAATATTGAGTTTTCGGTAAATGCTCTATATACTGAAGTTTATACTCTTTACTTTTGTTTTAAAATTTTAAAACACATTCAACATTTGAATTAACGTATTCTAAACTCTCTTTCATGAAATATAGGAATCATTATAATTTTTTAACATTTAGTTTAGTAAAATTTCATATACTACATAAATTAGTGGAATTACCATTATAAATCTTCATGTTCTAGAGAAATGGAGGCAACAAAGTTCTAGATCTCTTTATCCATCATCTTATGTCAGTGCTCGATGAAACTATACATTAAAACCAGGTTTTCATATTTTTGATTTTTTCAAAACTGTGGGTTAACCCTTCTAAAATATTGAGTTTTCATTAAATGCTCTATATACTAAAGTTTATACTCTTTACTTTTGTTTTAAAATTTAAAAACACATTCTAAACTTGAATTATAGTATTCTAAACTCTCTTTCATGAAATATAGGAATCATTATAATTTTTTAACATTTAGTTTAGTAAAATTTCATATACTGCCTAAATTAATGGAATTACCATTATAAAATCTTCATTTTCTAGAGAAATAGATGCAACAAAGGTTCCAAACCTCTTTGACCATCATCTTATGTCAGTGCTCGATGAAACTATACATTAAAACCAGATTTTCATATTTTTGATTTTTTCAAAACTGTGGGTTAACTATTGAGTTTTCGGTAAATGCTCTATATACTAAAGTTTATACTCTTTACTTTTGTTTTAAAATTTAAAAACACATTCAACTTTTGAATTAACGTATTCTAAACTCTCTTTCATGAAATATAGGAATCATTTTAATTTTTTAACATTTAGTTTAGTAAAATTTCATATACTACCTAAATTAGTGGAATTACCAATATAAATCTTCATTTTCTAGAGAAATGGAGGCAACAAAGTTGTAAATCTCTTTAACCATCATCTTATGTCAGTGCTCAATGAAACTATACATTAAAACCAGATTTTCATATTTTAATTTTTTCAAAACTGTGGGTTAACCCTTCTAAAATATTGAGTTTTCTAAATGCTCTATATACTGAAGTTTATACTCTTTACTTTTGTTTTAAAATTTTAAAATAACAGTCAACATTTGAATTAACGATTCTAAACTCTCTTTCATGAAATATATGAATCATTATAATTTTTAACATTTAGTTTAGTAAAATTTCATATACTACCTAAATTAGTGGATTTTCCATTATAAATCTTCATTTTCTAGAGAAATGGAGAAAACAAAGTTTTAAATCTCTTTAACCATCATCTTATGTCAGTGCTCGATGAAACTATACATTAAAACCAGATTTTCATATTTTTAATTTTTTCAAAATCCGTGGGCTAACCCTTCTAAAATATTGAGTTTTAGGTAAATGCTCTATATCTTGAAGTTTATACTCTTTACTTTTGTTTTAAAATTTTAAAATAACAGTCAACATTTGAATTAACGTATTCTAAACTCTCTTTCATGAAATATATGAATCATTATATTTTTTAATATTTAGTTTAGTAAAATTTCATATACTACCTAAATTAGTGGATTTTCCATTATAAAATCTTCATTTTCTAGAAATGGAGAAAAAAGTTTTAAATCTCTTTAACCATCATCTTATGTCAGTGCTCGATGAAACTATACATTAAAACCAGATTTTCATATTTTTGAATTTTTTCAAAATCCGTGGGTTAACCTTCTAAAATATTGAGTTTTAGGTAAATGCTCTATATACAAGTTTATACTCTTTACTTTTGTTTTAAAATTTTAAAACACATTCAACATTTGAATTAACGTATTCTAAACTCTCTTTCATGAAATATAGGAATCATTATAATTTTTTAACATTTAGTTTAGTAAAAGTTCATATACTACATAAATTAGTGGAATTACCATTATAAATCTTCATGTTCTAGAGAAATGGAGGCAACAAAGTTCTAGATCTCTTTATCCATCATCTTATGTCAGTGTTCGATGAAACTATACATTAAAACCAGGTTTTCATATTTTTTGATTTTTTTCAAAATCAGTGGGTTAACCCTTAAAATATTGAGTTTTCATTAAATGCTCTATATACTAAAGTTTGAACTCTTTACTTTTGTTTTAAAATTTAAAAACACATTCTAAACTTGAATTATAGTATTCTAAACTCTCTTTCATGAAATATAGGAATCATTATAATTTTTAACATTTAGTTTAGTAAAATTTCATATCTTGCCTAAATTAATGGAATTACCATTATAAAATCTTCATTTTCTAGAGAAATAGATGCAACAAAGGTTCCAAACCTCTTTGACCATCATCTTATGTCAGTGCTCGCTGAAACTATACATTAAAACAATATTTTCATATTTTTTGATTTTTTTCAAAATCAGTGGGTTAACTATTGAGTTTTAGGTAAATGCTCTATATCTGAAGTTTATACTCTTTACTTTTGTTTTAAAATTTTAAAACACATTCAACTTTTGAATGCGTATTCTAAACTCTCTTTCATGAAATATAGGAATCATTTTAATTTTTAACATTTAGTTTAGTAAAATTTCATATCTTGCCTAAATTAATGGAATTACCATTATAAAATCTTCATTTTCTAGAGAAATAGATGCAACAAAGGTTCCAAACCTCTTTGACCATCATCTTATGTCAGTGCTTTCGATGAAACTATACATTAAAACAATATTTTCATATTTTTTGATTTTTTCAAAATCAGTGGGTTAACTATTGAGTTTTAGGTAAATGCTCTATATCTTGAAGTTTATACTCTTTACTTTTGTTTTAAAATTTTAAAACACATTCAACTTTTGAATTAACGTATTCTAAACTCTCTTTCATGAAATATAGGAATCATTTTAATTTTTTAACATTTAGTTTAGTAAAATTTCATATACTACCTAAATTAGTGGAATTACCAATATAAATCTTCATTTTCTAGAGAAATGGAGGCAACAAAGTTGTAAATCTCTTTAACCATCATCTTATGTCAGTGCTCAATGAAACTATACATTAAAACCAGATTTTCATATTTTTAATTTTTTTCAAAATCCGTGGGTTAACCCCTTCTAAAATATTGAGTTTTCGGTAAATGCTCTATATACTGAAGTTTATACTCTTTACTTTTGTTTTAAAATTTAAAATAACATTCAACATTTGAATTAACGTATTCTAAACTCTCTTTCATGAAATATATGAATCATTATAATTTTTAACATTTAGTTTAGTAAAATTTCATATACTACCTAAATTAGTGGATTTTCCATTATAAAATCTTCATTTTCTAGAAATGGAGGCAACAAAGTTGTAAATCTCTTTAACCATCATCTTATGTCAGTGCTCGATGAAACTATACATTAAAACCAGATTTTCATATTTTTGAATTTTTTTCAAAATCCGTGGGTTAACCCCTTCTAAAATATTGAGTTTTCGGTAAATGCTCTATATACTGAAGTTTATACTCTTTACTTTTGTTTTAAAATTTTAAAACACATTCAACATTTGAATTAACGTATTCTAAACTCTCTTTCATGAAATATAGGAATCATTATAATTTTTTAACATTTAGTTTTGTAAAATTTCATATCTTGCCTAAATTAGTGGAATTACCATTATAAAATCTTCTTCATGTTCTAGAAATGGAGGCAACAAAGTTCTAGATCTCTTTAACCATCATCTTATGTCAGTGCTTTCGATGAAACTATACATTAAAACCAGATTTTCATATTTTTGAATTTTTTTCAAAATCCGTGGGTTAACCCCTTCTAAAATATTGAGTTTTCGGTAAATGCCCTATATACTGAAGTTTATACTCTTTACTTTTGTTTTAAAATTTAAAAACACATTCAACATTTGAATTAAAGTTATCTAAACTCTCTTTCATGAAATATAGGAATCATTATAATTTTTAACATTTAGTTTAGTACAATTTCATATACTACATAAATTAGTGGAATTACCATTATAAATCTTCATGTTCTAGAAATGGAGGCAACAAAGTTCTAGATCTCTTTATCCATCATCTTATGTCAGTGCTTTCGATGAAACTATACATTAAAACCAGGTTTTCATATTTTTGATTTTTTCAAAATCCGTGGGTTAACCCTTCCAAAATATTGAGTTTTATAAATGCTCTATATACTAAAGTTTATACTCTTTACTTTTGTTTTAAAATTTAAAAACACATTCTAAACTTGAATTATAGTATTCTAAACTCTCTTTCACGAAATATAGGAATCATTATAATTTTTTAACATTTAATTTAGTAAAATTTTATATACTGCCTAAATTAATGGAATTACCATTATAAAATCTTCATTTTCTAGAAATAGATGCAACAAAGGTTCCAAACCTCTTTGACCATCATCTTATGTCAGTGCTCGATGAAACTATACATTAAAACCAGATTTTATATTTTGAATTTTTTCAAAATCCGTGGGTTAACCTTCTAAAATATTGAGTTTTAGGTAAATGCTCTATATACTGAAGTTTATACTCTTTACTTTTGTTTTAAAATTTGAAAACACATTCAACATTTGAATGCGTATTCTAAACTCTCTTTCATGAAATATAGGAATCATTATAATTTTTTAACATTTAGTTTAGTAAAATTTCATATCTTGCCTAAATTAGTGGAATTACCATTATAAAATCTTCATTTTCTAGAAATGGAGAAAACAAAGGTTCAAACCTCTTTGACCATCATCTTATGTCAGTGTTCGATGAAACTATACATTAAAACCAGATTTTCATATTTTTGATTTTTTTTTCAAAATCCGTGGGTTAACCCCTTCTAAAATATTGAGTTTTCGGTAAATGCTCTATATACTGAAGTTTATACTCTTTACTTTTGTTTTAAAATTTAAAAACACATTCAACATTTGAATTAAAGTATTCTAAACTCTCTTTCATGAAATATAGGAATCATTATAATTTTTTAACATTTAGTTTAGTAAAATTTCATATACTACATAAATTAGTGGAATTACCATTATAAATCTTCATGTTCTAGAGAAATGGAGGCAACAAAGTTCTAGATCTCTTTATCCATCATCTTATGTCAGTGCTTTCGATGAAACTATACATTAAAACCAGTTTTTTATTTTTTTTTTTTTTCAAAATCCATTGGGTTAACCTTAAAATATTGAGTTTTCATTAAATGCTCTATATACTAAAGTTTATACTCTTTACTTTTGTTTTAAAATTTAAAAACACATTCTAAACTTGAATTATAGTATTCTAAACTCTCTTTCATGAAATATAGGAATCATTATAATTTTTTAACATTTAGTTTAGTAAAATTTCATATACTGCCTAAATTAATGGAATTACCATTATAAAATCTTCATTTTCTAGAGAAATAGATGCAACAAAGGTTCCAAACCTCTTTGACCATCATCTTATGTCAGTGCTTTCGATGAAACTATACATTAAAACCAGATTTTCATATTTTTGATTTTTTTCAAAATCCGTTGGTTAACCTTCTAAAATATTGAGTTTTAGGTAAATGCTCTATATCTTGAAGTTTATACTCTTTACTTTTGTTTTAAAATTTTAAAATCACATTCAACATTTGAATTAGCGTATTCTAAACTCTCTTTCATGAAATATATGAATCATTATAATTTTTAACATTTAGTTTAGTAAAATTTCATATACTACCTAAATTAGTGGATTTCCCATTATAAAATCTTCATTTTCTAGAGAAATGGAAAACAAAGTTTTAAATCTCTTTAACCATCATCTTATGTCAGTGCTTTCGATGAAACTATACATTAAAACCAGATTTTCATATTTTTGAATTTTTTCAAAATCCATTAGGTTAACCTTCTAAAATATTGAGTTTTCGGTAAATGCTCTATATACTGAAGTTTATACTCTTTACTTTTGTTTTAAAATTTTAAAACACATTCAACATTTGAATTAACGTATTCTAAACTCTCTTTCATGAAATATAGGAATCATTATAATTTTTTAACATTTAGTTTAGCAAAATTTCATATACTACCTAAATTAGTGGAATTACCATTATAAAATCTTCATTTTCTAGAGAATGGAGGCAACAAAGTTATAAATCTCTTTAACCATCATCTTATGTCAGTGCTTTCGATGAAACTATACATTAAAACCAGATTTTCATATTTTTGAATTTTTTCAAAATCGTGGGTTAACCCTTCTAAAATATTGAGTTTTCATTAAATGCTCTATATCTGAAGTTTATACTCTTTACTTTTATTTTAAAATTTTAATTAGCGTATTCTAAACTCTCTTTCATGAAATATAGGAATCATTATAATTTTTAACATTTAGTTTAGCAAAATTTCATATACTACCTAAATTAGTGGAATTACCATTATAAATCTTCATTTTCTAGAGAAATGGAGGCAACAAAACTCTAGATCTCTTTAACCATCATCTTATGTCAGTGCTCGATGAAACTATACATTAAAACCAGATTATCATATTTTTGATTTTTTTTCAAAATCCGTGGGTTAACCCCTTCTAAAATATTGAGTTTTCATTAAATGCTCTATATACTAAAGTTTATACTCTTTACTTTTGTTTTAAAATTTAAAAACACATTCTAAACTTGAATTATAGTATTCTAAACTCTCTTTCATGAAATATAGGAATCATTATAATTTTTTAACATTTAGTTTAGTAAAATTTCATATACTGCCTAAATTAATGGAATTACCATTATAAAATCTTCATTTTCTAGAGAAATAGATGCAACAAAGGTTCCAAACCTCTTTGACCATCATCTTATGTCAGTTCTCAATGAAACTATACATTAAAACCAGATTTTCATATTTTTGAATTTTTTTCAAAATCCGTGGGTTAACCCCTTCTAAAATATTGTGTTTTCGGTAAATGCTCTATATCTGAAGTTTATACTCTTTACTTTTATTTTAAAATTTAAAACACATTCTACATTTGAATGCGTATTCTAAACTCTCTTTCATGAAATATAGGAATCATTATAATTTTTTAACATTTAGTTTAGTAAAATTTCATATACTGCCTAAATTAGTGGAATTACCATTATAAAAACTTCATTTTCTAGAGAAATGGAGAATACAAAGGTTCCAAACCTCTTTGACCATCATCTTATGTCAGTGCTCGATGATACTATACATTAAAATTAGACTTTCATATTTTCGATTTTTTTTCAAAATCCGTGGGTTAACCCCTTCTAAAATATTGTGTTTTCGGTAAATGCTCTATATACTGAAGTTTATACTCTTTACTTTTGTTTTAAAATTTTAAAACATATTATACATTTGAATTAACGTATTCTACACTCTCTTTCATGAAATATAGGAATCATTATAATTTTTAACATTTAGTTTAGTAAAATTTCATATACTGCCTAAATTAGTGGAATTACCATTATAAAATCTTCATTTTCTAGAGAAATGGAGGCAACAAAGGTTCTAAACCTCTTTGACCATCATCTTATGTCAGTTCTCGATGAAACTATACATTAAAACAACATTTTAATATTTTTCAATTTTTTTCAAAATCCGAGGGTTAACCCCTTCTAAAATATTAAGTTTTCGGAAAATGCCCTATACACTGAAGTTTATACTCTTTATTTTTGTTTTAAAATTTAAAAACACATTCTACATTTGAATTAACATATTCTAAACTCTTTTTCATGAAATATAGGAATTATTATAATTTTTTGACATTTAGTTTAGTAAAATTTCATATACTGCCTAAATTAGTGGAATTACCATTACAAAATCTTCATTTTCTAGAGAAATAGAGGCAACAAAGGTTCCAAACCTCTTTGATCAGAATCTTATGTCAGTGCTCGATGAAACTATACATTAAAACCAGATTTTCATATTTTTGAATTTTTTCAAAATCCGTGGGTTAACCCCCCATTGGGTTACATATATTTTCTATTAGATATATATATATATATATATAATGGTGTATGTGTGTGTTAAGAGAATACAAACTCTGTATGTTCCTTCTAAAATATGAGTTTTAGGTAAATGCTCTATATATTGAAGTTTATACTCTTTACTTTTGTTTTAAAATTTTAAAATCACATTCTACATTTGAATTAGCATTATTCTAAACTCACTTTCATGAAATATAGGAATCATTATAATTTTTAACATTTAGTTTAGTATAATTTCATATCTGCCTAAATTAGTGGAATTACCATTATAAATTTTCATTTTTCAAAAGAAATGGGGCAACAAAGTTATAAATCTCTTTAACCATCATCTTATGTCAATGCTCGATGAAACTATTCAAAATCCATTAGGTTAACCCTTGAAAAATATGAAAATGTTCTTTTAATGTATATTTTCATGAGAACACTGACATAAGATGAAGGTCAGAGGTTTGGAACCTTTGTTGCCTCTATTCTCTAAAAAAAAGATATAATGGTAATTCCACTATTTAAGCAGAATATGAAATATATTAAACTAAATGTTAAAAAATAATAATAATTCTATATATCGTGAAAGAGTTTAGAATACAGATAATCAATGTAAATAAGTTTTAAAACAAAAGAAATAAAGTATAAACTCAGTATATAAACTTTACAAAACTCAATAATTAACTCAGTTTTGAAAAAATCAAAAATATGAAAATGTTGTTTTAATGTATATAAATCGAGCACTGACATAAGATGATGGTTAAAGAGATTTATAACTTTGTTGCCTCCATTTCTCTAGAAAATGAAAATTTATTATGGTAATTCCACTAATTTAGGCATATGAAATTATACTAAACTAAATGTTAAAAATATAATGATTCCTATATTTCATGAAAGAGTTTAGAATACGTTAATTCAAATGTAGAATTTGTTTTAAATTTTAAAACAAAAGTAAAAGTATAAACTTCAGTATATAGAGCATTTACGAAAACTCAATATTTTGAAGGGTTAACCCCGGATTTTGAAAAAATTGAAAAATATGAAAATGTTTTTTTAATGTATAGTTTCATCGAGCACTGACATAAGATGATGGTATAAGAGGTTTGGAACCTTTGTTCTCTCCATTTCTCTAGAAAATGAAGATTTTATAAAGGTAATTCCACTAATTTAGGCGAGTATATGAAATTATACTAAACTAAATGTTAAAAAATAATAATAATTCCTATATAATGAAAGAGTTTGAAATCGTTAATTCAAATGTAGAATATGTTTTTAAATTTTAAAACAAAAGTAAACAGTATAAACTTCATTATATAGAGCATTTTTGACTCAATATTTTTGATGGGTTAACCCACGGTTTTTGAAAAAATTGAAAAATATGAAAATCTGGTTTTAATGTATAGTTTCATCGAGCACTGACATAAGATGATGGTCAAAGAGGTTTGAAACCTTTGTTGCCTCTATTTCTCTAGAAAATAAAGATTTTATAATGGTAATTCCACTAATTTAGGCAGAATATGAAATTATATTAAACTAAATGTTAAAAAATAATAATAATTCCTATATATCATGAAAGAAAGTTTAGAATAATGCTAATTCAAATGTGTAGAATGTGTTTTAAATTTTAAAACAAAAGTAAAGAGTATAAACTTCAGTATATGAGCATTTACCTAAAACTCAATATTTTAAGGGGGTGGTTAACCCACGGATTTTGAAAAAATTGAAAAATATGAAAATGTTTTTAATGTATAGTTTCATCGAAAGCACTGACATAAGATGATGGTATAAGAGGTTTGAACCTTGTTCTCCATTTCTAGAAAATGAAGATTTTATAAAGGTAATTCCACTAATTAAGGCGATATGAAATTATACTAAACTAAATGTTAAAAAATAATAATAATTCCTATATAATGAAAGAGAGTTTAGAATACGTTAATTCAAATGTAGAATATGTTTTTAAATTTTAAAACAAAAGTAAACAGTATAAACTTCAGTATATAGAGCATTTTTTGAAAACTCAATATTTTTGATGGGTTAACCCACTGATTTTGAAAAAATTGAAAAATATGAAAATCTGGTTTTAATGTATAGTTTCATCGAAAGCACTGACATAAGATGATGGTCAAAGAGGTTTGAACCTTTGTTGCCTCTATTTCTAGAAAATAAAGATTTTATAATGGTAATTCCACTAATTTAGTAGAATATGAAATTATATTAAACTAAATGTTAAAAAATAATAATAATTCCTATATATCGTGAAAGAGAGTTTAGAATAATGCTAATTCAAATGTAGAATGTGTTTTAAATTTTTAAAAAGTAAAGAGTATAAACTTCACTATATTAGCATTTACCTAAAACTCAATATTTGTAAGGGGTTAACCCACGGATTTTGAAAAAAATCAAAAATATGAAAATTGTTTTAATGTATAGTTTCATCGAACACTGACATAAGATGATGGTTAAAGAGATTTATAACTTTGTTGCCTCCATTTCTAGAAAATGAAAATTTATAATGGTAATTCCAATTAATTTGGCAAGATATGAAATTATACTAAACTAAATGTTAAAAACTATAATGATTCCTATATTTCATGAAAGAGAGTTTAGGATACTGCTAATTCAAATGTAGAATGTGTTTTAAATTTTAAAACAAAAGTAAACAGTATAAACTTCAGTATATTGAGCATTTACCTAAAACTCAATATTTTGAAGGGGTTAACCTAATGATTTTGAAAAAGAATTGAAAAATATGAAAATCTGGTTTTAATGTATAGTTTCATCGAAAGCACTGACATAAGATGATGGTAAAGAGGTTTGGAACCTTTGTTTTCCATTCTCTAGAAAATGAAGATTTTATAAAGGTAATTCCACTAATTTAAAATTTATGAAATTATACTAAACTAAATGTTAAAAATAATAATAATTCCTATATAATGAAAGAGAGTTTAGAATACCGCATTCAAATGTAGAATATGTTTTTAAATTTTAAAACAAAAGTAAACAAGATAAACTTCAAGATATAGAGCATCTACCTAAAACTCAATATTTTAGAATGGGTTAACCCACTGATTTTGAAAAATTCAAAAATATGAAAATGTTGTTTTAATGTATATTTTCATCGAGCACTGACATAAGATGAAGGTCAAAGAGGCTTGAACCTTGTTGCCTCTATTTCTCTAGAAAATGAAGATTTTATAAAGGTAATTCCACTAATTTAGGCAAGTATATGAAATTATACTCAAACTAAATGTTAAAAATAATAATAATTCCTATATAATGAAAGAGAGTTTAGAATACGCATTCAAATGTTGAATGTGTTTTAAATTTTAAAACAAAAGTAAAGAGTATAAACTTCATATATTGAGCATTTACCTAAAACTCAATATTTGTAAGGGTTATACCAATGGATTTTGAAAAAGAATTGAAAAATATGAAAATCTGGTTTTAATGTATAGTTTCATCGAAAGCACTGACATAAGATGATGGTAAAAGAGGTTTGGAACCTTTGTTTTCCATTCTCTAGAAAATGAAGATTTTATAAAGGTAATTCCACTAATTTAAAATTTATGAAATTATACTAAACTAAATGTTAAAAATAATAATAATTCCTATATAATGAAAGAGAGTTTAGAATACCGCATTCAAATGTAGAATATGTTTTTAAATTTTAAAACAAAAGTAAACAAGATAAACTTCAAGATATAGAGCATCTACCTAAAACTCAATATTTTAGAATGGGTTAACCCACTGATTTTGAAAAAATTCAAAAATATGAAAATGTTGTTTTAATGTATATTTTCATCGAGCACTGACATAAGATGAAGGTCAAAGAGGCTTGAACCTTGTTGCCTCTATTTCTCTAGAAAATGAAGATTTTATAAAGGTAATTCCACTAATTTAGGCAAGTATATGAAATTATACTCAAACTAAATGTTAAAAATAATAATAATTCCTATATAATGAAAGAGAGTTTAGAATACGCATTCAAATGTTGAATGTGTTTTTAAATTTTAAAACAAAAGTAAACAGTATAAACTTCAGTATATTGAGCATTTACCGAAAACTCAATATTTGTAAGGGTTATACCAATGGATTTTGAAAAAGAATTGAAAAATATGAAAATCTGGTTTTAATGTATAGTTTCATCGAAAGCACTGACATAAGATGATGGTAAAGAGGTTTGAACCTTGTTTTCTCCATTTCTCTAGAAAATGAAGATTTTATAAGGTAATTCCACTAATTTAGGCAGTATATGAAATTTTACTAAACTAAATGTTAAAAAATTATAATGATTCCTATATTTCATGAAAGAGAGTTTAGAATATGTTAATTCAAATGTATAATGTGTTTTTAAATTTTAAAACAAAAGTAAAGAGTATAAACTTCAATATATAGAGCATTTACCGAAAACTCAATATTTTAGAAGGGGTTAACCCACGGATTTTGAAAAAAATTCAAAAATATGAAAATCTGGTTTTAATGTATAGTTTCATCGAGCACTGACATAAAATGATGGTCAAAGAGGTTTAGAACCTTTGTTGCCTCCATTTCTCTAGAAAATGAAGATTTTATAATGGTAATTCCACTAATTTAGGCAGTATATGAAATTTTACTAAACTAAATGTTAAAAATTATAATGATTCCTATATTTCATGAAATAGAGTTTAGAATAGGTTAATTCAAATGTAGAATGTGTTTTAAAATTTTAAAACAAAAGTAAAGAATATAAACTTCAGATATAGAGCATTTAAAAAATTCAATATTTTAAGGGTTAACCCACGGATTTTGAAAAAAATTGAAAAATATGAAAATGTTGTTTTCTTTGTATATTTTCATCGAGCACTGACATAATATGAAGGTCAAAGAGGTTTGGAACCTTTGTTGCCTCTATTTCTCTAGAAAATAAAGATTTTATAATGGTAATTCAACTAATTTAGGCAGAATATGAAATTATACTAAACTAAATGTTAAAAAAAAAAAATAATTCCTATATATCGTGAAAGAGAGTTTAATACTGCTAATCCAAATGTAGAATGTGTTTTTAAATTTTAAAACAAAAGTAAAGAGTATAAACTTCAGTATATAGAGCATTTACCGAAAACTTAATATTTTAGAAGGGGTTAACCCACGGATTTTGAAAAAAAATCAAAAATATGAAAATGTTGTTTTAATGTATAGTTTCATCGAAAGCACTGACATAAGATGATGGTTAAAGAGATTTATAACTTTGTTGCCTCCATTTCTGTGAAAATGAAAATTTATAATGGTAATTCCACTAATTTAGGCAAGATATGAAATTATACTAACGCAGGCTCTCCTCCCTTAGTAGGTGTTGGATTAACCCTTGATATGCGGTTTAGTGTTAAGAGGGCGAACACCTTATCTTGCTCTCTCCTCTTGTTGAGCTCATCCACATCAGTAGTACTAGGCCTCAACATTTCTAGTTCGGACGAGTGATCTGAACTTTCCCAAGTGCTAGTGAACTCCATATCTTCTTGAACCAAGTGGTTCAAGGCGTTAACCCTCATACACCCTGCTCAGGTTTGAGATGTTTCCATACACCTTCTTCAAGGTGTCCCAGCTCCTTAGCTGACTCACGGTAGCTGTAAGCATCTAGAATTGCTGGATCAAGTGAGTTTTGAAGAACAGATAGAACCAGCATGTCTTCTTGTTCCCATTTGTCAGCATCTTGAGTAGCTTCTCCTTCACCCTCTCCTTGAGTGATTAGCTTTGGAGCTTCACCTTCAGT
>JAAMPC010000150.1:0-69994 GCA_016771965.1 Brassica carinata
ACCTTTAGAACTCTTCTTCTTCGCAAACACCACACAAGACTCTTGAGACCACCAGTAAGCTTTGCCACCACCAGGAACCAACTTGAGAACAGATCTCAAAGAACAAACACCAACAGCCACGAAACAAGTTTCAAAGATCTAGCACACCAATCTTCAAGAACACGGATACCTTAAGAACACAGGTTGAAAAGCCAACCTGGCTCACGATACCATAAGATTTCTAAGTATCTTAAGCCATAGAAATAGATTGATCAGAGATTTGATGGAGATTAAGAAGATTTAAGAGATTAGAGAGAGATTATGAGAGATTAAAGACTAAGAACATTTCTGGATAATGAGAGAGACTTCTTATTATTTGCTTAATCATAATGAGGAGTGTTTACATATTTATACAAGAAGCATAAGGCTGATTACGGTTCAAAGGAAGAAGCTCAAGCATGTGAAGTCAAAGGAGTGGGCGCTTAATTCAAACTCGGCCAATGATTGTGCTCACACGTTCTGACAGGCTGTCAGCTTGCCTGACCTTGCCAGCCTGTCCTGCTCGCGTTCCTCATCCTTCTCCAGCGGTCAGAAATGATCAGGTGAAGGCTTGGTTGCTGCAAGGAGTAACCGGGTAACTTCTTATGGTAAATGGGTGAAGTTTCACTCATGCGGTCATATGTCGGATCCCACATCCGTACAGCCTGCCCTAAGTTTGCACTTCACCCATTTCTCTCTTCCAGCATATAACCTGATTGATCCCTTCACTGCCCATCCGTACAGGCCGTACCATCATCCGTGGGGCCGTACAACACCCTAAGTTTGCACTCACATCTCTTCTTCTCCTTATGATCCCAACACTCCATATCTTCTTATATCAATGTGAAACCCCTCTTCTCAACATAGATAAGTCTCCTTTCCACCTCAAAGAGTCCATCTGAGCCTATCTCCTTTTGTAGTGAGCACATACTTCATCATAGCTTGAGAGCTCCTTTCTCTTAAAATGTGTCTGACCATCATTGAAGCTTGGGCTGAGTGTGAAGAGCAGTCAAAGATCTTGTCTTGCTCACGCCTGGCTTCAATTGTCTCAGGGTCATTGGAGCTTGGCCTTAGCATCTCCAGCTCAGACCATATTATACTTCCCAAGGTGTTTGGTGAAGTCTCCTTCTTCTTGCTGCAAAGTGTTGATGGCTCTCTTCACTTCATAGATTCTGGTAAGGTTTGGTACCATACACTCTTTGTAGTGTTGACATGAAGCAAATAAGAGATTCAATATCAGACATGAACCTATAGAAGGCATTGATGAAGAGCAAGGCAAGACACGTTTGTGGTGTGATCAAAGAACTACT
Organism: Brassica carinata; assembly: GCA_016771965.1. Lineage (NCBI taxonomy): Eukaryota > Viridiplantae > Streptophyta > Magnoliopsida > Brassicales > Brassicaceae > Brassica > Brassica carinata. The sequence continues at coordinate 1,329 of JAAMPC010000150.1, forward strand.
GTCCGTACAAGTTATGATCACTCAACCTACCGTGGCTTGCAAGACGAAAGACTTAGCCTAAGAGGAAACAGTATTTAAATGAGCTAGAAGTGTGGAGCATGTCGACACAAGAGTAAGAGAGGCGTTAGGGAAGTGTCGGGTGGACTTAAGGAGAATCGAGAGGAGAGAAGACCGTTGTGAAGGTCACTTTCCTCCAGCTTAACGAGCGACCGGCGAACTCTCTCCATTTGTTTATTGCTCATTGTACTATCTCTTAATTGTTTAATTGTTTCTCTCATGGCAACTGCGATCATGTCTTGCCTTTAAATAGGCTGTAACATGTTAAATTTATCTGGAAATATGTTCCTCTTTAGTCATTCATCTCTCTTCGAGACTCTCTCTCTCTCTTTATCTCTCTCAGTTCAAATCCTTCTTGCTTTCATAATCTGCAACACAAATCTACCTATTCTTCTTATAATCTTACATGGTATCAGAGCCAACAAGCTCTTGAACCTACTCTTCTTCATAAATACTCATTCTTAATTCTCTCCATCTCTTAAATCCTTCTCTCTGTTCTTGTGTTCTTGGCGGTGAGGCAAAGATGGATATAACAACAACAACAAGGACTCAGCATTCACTGTGACCTTAAAGGGAGTTAACTACCTCTTATGGGCCGGGATGGTGAAAATTATATGGAGGAAAAGGTTTATGGAGCCATGTCCATGAGAAACAGCTCCAAAACAAACTATCGAGGAGAAGATGGAAAGGAGATGGTGGTTCAGCGATGAAGGTAAATAAGTCAGGAAGATCTCATGGTGCTCACAGCCCTCCTTAGCTCCTGGAACCAGCTATTATGGAGTCTTACTCATGCTTGTGAGACCACTGGCTTGGGATACACTACACAAAGTGTATGGAAATGTCTCAACCTTCTTAGAGTTTTTTGAAGTGAAAGGGCCATCAATGCTCTCAGCCAAGGGAGATGAGGAGTTTCAACCTCATTTTAAGCAGTATAGGTCTCTTTGGGCAGAGTTGGAGTTACTAAGACCTCACCTGACTGATCAGCCACCCTCTAACAAAGTGAAGAGGGCAAAGTGTTTGGTCTGTGCTCACTCTAAACCCATCTTATGGAAGCTTTGATTAAGCACATCTTGAGAGCTGATAAGCTACCTGACCTGGATGAAGTATGTGCTCAAATCCGAGAAGGAGGAAGGCTCAGTAGGCCTGTTTGGGAGTAAAAGGGAGACTTAAGCTATGGCTCCTTGGTGAGAAGCGTTAAACAAAGGCTTACTGGCGGGGATGAGAAGAAGGTCTTGATATGTGAGCATTGCAAGAAGAAAGGCCACATGAAAGACAAGTGCTGGATTCTCCACCCTCACCTTAAGCCAAACAAGTTCGAGCCCGCGCTTTTCGGGGATCAAGAGCCACCTCTGGCCCGATGGAAATGAACCCGGTGACTCCAGGCTCAGTGTGCTCTCCCAATAATAATGGTGGAGGAAGTGCTATGGCCTCTACATCAATGTACTCCACAGCAAGGACCAACCAGATGAGATAATCAGTGCTCTCATCAAGGCCTTGAAAGATAACTCTGGTATACCTAAAACTCTTGGTTTTCACCAATGCTTGTCACACTGGAGAATTCTAGAAACATTTTTAGAAATACTAGACCATTGATTATTGACTCTGGTGCTTCTCACCACATGATTAGTGATTCTAGTTTAATTAAAAATGTGAAACCAGCATTATAGGGAATGTGATGATAGCAAATGGTGATAAAATTCCTATAAGAGGTATAGGTGAATTGAAATTGTTTGATAAAGTATCTAAGGCATTCACATGCCCACCTTCAAACACGGTTTCGTTAAAAGGCCCAAAATGATTTAAATTGCCATGTTACATTCACCCACAATGAAGTTTATTTTCAGGATATTGAGTCAAGTAAGTTGTTGCAAGGGTGTAACAAAGGAGACTTGTATTTGCTTGGGACACTGAAACTGACTGATTTATCTTGCTATTTCAATTGTTTCTCAATTCCCAAAGATGTAATATGGCATGCTAGATTAGGACATCCTCATTCTCGTGTGCCTTGAACATCCTGTTACCTAGCATTTCTTTTAAAAGTGATTGTGAGGCTTGTATCTTAGGAAAGCATTGTAAGAGTGTCTTTCTAAATCAATGACCATCTATGATAATTGCTTTGATTTAATTCATTCTGATGTGTGGACTGCCCTTTGCATCTAGAGAACAACATAAATACTTTGTGACATTCATAGATGAAAAATCTAAATACACATGGATCCTGCTATTGTTGTCAAAAGATAGAAGTCTAGAAGCTTTTAAAAATTTTCAAAACTATGTCACTTAACCATTTTCAATGTTAAGATTAAGATTCTTAGATCAGATAATGGTGGTGAATACACTAGCACAGACCTTCAAACAACATCTAGCTGCCCATGGGATCATCGACAAACCAGTTGCCCTTACACCTCAACAAAATGGTGGTGAGGAGAAAGAATAGGCACTTAATGGAGGTAGCTAGGAGCATGATGTTCCATGGTAATGTACCTAAAAGATTTTGGGGGAGATCATTAGTCCTGCCACTTACCTTATCAACCGCACACTACAAGAGTGCTTCAGATGTCACTCCATATGAGGTACTGACCAAAACCAAACCTAAAATAGATCATTTGCGTGTGTTTGGGTGTGTGTGCTTTGTCTTAGTTCGGAGAACTGAAACAAGTTAGAGGCGAGAAGCACAAAGCAATGTTTATTGGGTATTCAACACATCGAGAAGGGTACAAATGCTATGTTCGGACACTAGGAGAGTGTTAGTCTCCAGGATGTCAGTTCATAGAATCAGGCTATTATGAGGAAGCGAGTTAGGGGAGAACTTCAAGGATCTCTCAATCTGCCTCGAGTGAGCCAACAACGAGAGTAATCATGGAAAGGAGGCATCAGTTTACCAGGGAACCAGAGAGGTCAGGAAGGAACCCACAAGCTGTAGAAGAGGCAGTAGAAGATGTGGAAGTTCCTCATCACGATCATGAGGTAATGGAAATGATGAGCGTCTGCAAACTCGGCTTGAAGACAACTCAGGTAGTTCATGATCAAGATGAGATACAACCAGAATCTTGAGATTCAAGTGGAGGAGCGGACCATAAAATGAAGCGAGAACGAGCGATACAGCCGCGAGAAGGAGCACCGAGGGAGACCAGCTTGAGCTGGATCAACACAAAGTATACTTCAATCGAAGCTGTAGCTCATCCAACCGATCTTTGTTGCTGGCTTACCAACTATCAGGAAAAGAGCATCAAACATTTATCGAGTGAGTTGGATCAAGAATATATTCAAGGACATATGAAGAAGGCTATGCAACATGAGGAATGGAAACATCGGTTGGAGATGAGATAGAAGCCATGATCAAGAATGACACATGGTTTGAGACAGCCCTTCCCAAAGGAAAAGCGGTAACCAGCAGGGCTGTTATATACAATCAAGTATGGAGCCAATGGCAAGAAGCGGAAAGAAGACAAGATTAGTGGCAAGGGGTACACTTTCAGGTCTATGGTGAAGATTATCTGACACCTTTGCACCGATGGCTAAGCTGCACCTATAAGGATCCTCCCATCTCTTGCTGTCGACCTTGAGTGGGATCTATGGCGGATGGATGTGAAGAATGCCTTTCTTCAAGGAGTTGGAAGATGAAAGTACATGAGACCACCTCGGCTAGAAGATATGGTGAAACCAGGAAATGTCTTAAACTAAAGAAGGCTATCTATGGCTTGAAGCAATCTCGAGCACGGTACCACAAACTAAGCACAACACTCAATGGGAGGGTTTTGTGAAGTCTCAAGCAGATCATTCTCTCTTCCACTGACCAGCATCCAGGCATTGTAGTCATCTTGGTGTATGTGGATGATATCATCATCACTGGTAATAACCAGGAAGGTATCTCCTGTTAAAAGCTTACCTTAAAGCAGCCTTTGATATTAAGGACTGGGAGAGTTAAAGTACTTCCTAGGGATTGAATTGTGCCGATCGAGGAGGGCCTCTTCTTATCCCAAAGGAAGTACACACTTGATATTTTAAATGAGGCAGGGAGATCTTGGAGGTAGACAGGCCAAAACACCATTAGAAGAAGGCTACAGGTCTTTGCGAGGGAGTATGATGCAACTCCCTTCACGATGTCAAGAAGTATAGAAGAATGGTTGGGAAGCTCATCTATCTCACTATCCTTTCGGCCAGATGTGTGTTTTGCTGTGAACCAAGTAAGCCAGCATATGCAAGCTCCCAAGATACATCACTGGAATATGGTGGAGAGAATCTTGAGATACTTAAGAGCAGCACTGGTCGGGGAGTATGGATGGCGTGTAACAAGAACGAGGTTGTGGGGTATATTGTGATGCTGATTGGGCTGGAGATAGAGTGGATAGAAGATCAACTACAGGCTATTGCACCTTTATTGGAGGAATCTAGTCACATGGAAGCGAAGCGAAGGTGGTGTCTTGTTGATCTTTGGCGAGTATAGATCAATGAGAAAACACAAGTGAGCTCATATGGATCAAGGACTGCTGAAAGACTTGGGGATTGAAATCACTACACCAATGACTATGCATTGTGACAACCAGGCTGCCATACATTGCATCAACTCAGTCTTTCATGAGAGGACAAAGCACATAAGTAGACTGCCACAAAGGTGAGACAAGCCGTGGAACAGCAAGTGATTCTTCCATGTTATACTAGAAGTGAAGATCGACTTGCTGACATCTTCACTGGCAGCAAGCATCGAAGTGCGTGAGTTCATTCATCTAGCTTGGACTCATAGATCTCACATGTCATCTTCCTCTCATGAAGTATTCTACTCTTTTTCCTTTGCTTGGTTTTATCCCAAGTGGTTTTCCAGTAAAAGGTTTTAATGAGGAATGCTTCATAGTGTCAACGCAGTCAAATCCTATTATCAAGCTTGAGGGAGGTGTTGACATGAAGCAAATAAGAGATTCAATATCAGACATGAACCTATAGAAGGCATTGATGAAGAGAAGCGGCAAACACGTTTGTGGTGTGATCAAAGAACTACTTGTCCGTACACTGAGTTATGATCACTCGACCTACCGTGTGAACTACTTGAGAGAAAGACTTAGCCTAAGAGGAAACAGTATTTAAATGAGCTAGAAGTGTGGAGCATGTCGACACAGAAGTAAGAAGGCGTTAGGGAAGTGTCAGGATGGACTTAAGGAGAATCAGGAGGAGAAGACCGTTGTGAAAGGTCACTTTCACTCCGGCTTAACGAGCGACCGGCGAACTCTCTCCCATTTGTTTATTGCTCATTGTACTATCTCTTAATTGTTTAATTGTTTCTCTCATGGCAACTTGCGATCTGTCTTGCCTTTAAATAGGCTGTAACATGTTCTAAATTTATCTAAGGAAATATGTTCCTCTTTAGTCATTCATCTCTCTCTTTGAACTCTCTCTCTCTTTATCTCTCTCTCAGTTCAAATCCTTCTTGCTCATAATCTGCAACACAAATCTACCCTATTCTTCTTATAATCTTACATGTAGAGTATCCCACAACTGTTTTGGAGTTGTACAGTGTGAGTAAGTGTCCATAAGTGGACCATCGAGAGCTATTCAAGATGAAACAGACACCATGAGATCTTCACGAACCCATTTGCCTTCATCTATCACTACAATCTCCTTGCCATCTTCTCCTTGGGTGATCTGCTTTGGAGCTGAACTTGAAATAACATGCTCCCAAAGACCTCTTCCTCAAGGGCTGCTCTGGTCATCTAGACCAAGTGATGTAGTTTCTGGTCCTTGAGTGTACATGGGATGAGAGGCTACGTGGTGCTCCATCTCTTACAAGTAGAGCCAGAAGAATTTAAATTTTTCAAGGCTGGATTTTAGAGAGTTAAGCTCTGGAATTGAGAACTATGTCTAGAATCAAGATAACCTCGAAAATGAAATAGAGGCGAGCAGGAAAGCACAACTGAAGCGAGGAGAAAGCTTCAAGAACACTGAGAGCGAGTTTTATTATCCAGCTGGATAAAAAGAATGCAGGAGAGAATTTTTGAAAATAACAAGATGAATCTGAAGAAAGGTAAGTAAGAGTGTTTGGAAGTGATTGAGGGTTCTCAAGAGCTTAAAGCTCTGATACCATGAAGAAAATGAAGACGAGTAAAAGCGAGTAAGAGCAGTATAAGTGATGAGGAATCCGTGGAACAAAGAGGGAGAGAGATGAGAGAGTTTGCAAAGAGTAAAGAAGGATTTTATTTCCTTAGATGATGTGCTTACAATTACAATATAAATAGGCACAGCAAAGTGAGATAAACAAAAGAATAAGAATAAAGAATGAGGCTGCCCAGGCTTGAAAGGGAGCCGGGGACTCAGCGTGTTTGCAAAAGAACATGTGATCTTTACTATATTTAAATGCCAACTTGCTTCTGACCTTGCCTGAACTCTCCAACGGTCTAAGCACTGCTCATTACTATTTAAAATAGTTCCTTGCCTCTAAACTTTGCTCACGGTGAGTTGCTTCCTTGGTAGGCAAGTCTATGCGGTGACTTGTGTTCCAGATGCAATGATCATATCTCAATTCATCAGGATGCCTGCTCTTTCTTTCTCTTCTCTTCTCATGTCTTCATTTCAATATTCACTAGACCAGCACCACTTTCATCTGAGCCCGTGAGACTCTCTGCCCATCTTCACTGGGCAGACACTCTCTACTGTGTCGCCTCTTGATCATGTTGACTCTTCTTGATTTTGCACTTGCTCATGAGATTCAGTTCCATTCCCCTCTCATGGTCAAGAGGAGTTCTTCTCACAAGCTTCACCGGTCTGATTGGAAGACTCTCTTCTTCGATTCCTGATCTGGGATAATCATCCAACCTCGGTGTTGTTGCTTTATCGAGCAGACTTGAGACAAATCCTTCAGATTTTCCCCTCCTTTTCTTCATAATATCCTTTTGATTCAACAAACTTCTTTCTATATACCATCACTCTCCTTGCTTCAGGATCATAACTTGTATCGCCGGTGATAGAGTATCGATAAACATAGCCTTTGTACTCTTGGCCTCCGGCTTGTTCCTCTGTTCTCACGGGTCATTCTGAGCACACACATCCAAACACTTCGTATATGATCAATGAAGGGCTTGCTCTTATTCAGCACCTCAAATGGAGACAAATCCTCAATATCTTTGTTGGAACCCGGTTGATAAGGTAGCATGCAGTTTGCTGTATCTCCCAAAATCTCTTTGGGACATTTGCATGGAACATCATCGACCTAGCAACCTCCATCAAGTGCTATTCTTCCTCTCAGCTACACCATTCTGCTGTGGTGTATAAGGACAACTGGTCTGATGCACAATCCATGCTTGGCTAGATGACTCTTGAAGGCATTGCTAATGTATTCACCTCCATTATCTGATCTGATATCTTCCGCAGGATGCATTGTATTAGATACATATGCTTGGAAGTTCATAAAGGCTTCCAGCACCCTGCCCTTAGATGGAAGCAATGTTAGCGATATACTTCTCATCAATGAAAGTTACAAAGTACTTCTGGCTATCTCGAGACAAGCATGGAGCAGTCCACACATCTGAATGAACCAGATCAAGCAATGCTCATAAGTTGTCTGCGTCGAGAGAATACAGTCCTACAATGCTTCCCTAATATGCATGCCTCACATTCTAAGTGATTGAATGACATATTAGGCATTATCAACTCAATAGCGAGCATGAGGATGTCTAGCCTTGCATGCCAAGTAATATTATCAACTCTCCGGCGGTCTTGCTTTCCAGACACATAGGATCGAGAAGAAGCTTTGAGTCAATTGGAAATGGTATAGCTGATTCTTGCTATCCTCTACCAATGACTCTTCAGTCTTCAAATCTTGAAACTCCACTTCTTCTGGCCTGAATACTACTTGACAACCAAGATCAGCTGTTGCTCTCTTCGATATGAGGTTTGGTGAAGCGAGAGGCATGTAGAAGGCATTGGTCTCCTTATCAAACAGCTTGAGCTTTCCTCTCTAGAACCATGCCTCCATTGGCGATCTTTAGACCTCCAGAAGATGTCTTTATATCCCTTAGTAGATGTCATCACTGATCATGTGATGGTAGCTCGAGAATCAATGATGGATTTGTTTGATGTGAATATTTTGGCGAGAGAGCCTTCTCCCGTTATTGTAAAAGCATACATGCTTAACAAACTCATCCCATTCCTTCCTTGTTACCAGCTCATCTGTTCCTGGCTTCTTTGTGATCACACTTCCTTCTCCCATATAAGCAGGTAGTTGCACACTCCCACATCTCTCTTTCTGCCTTATCATCTTTATACCCTTAGCTGGCATACATCTCCTCTTCTTAGGGCTCTCACTCCTACTCTGGGTTAGCCTCCATGAGCCCTCACTCCTACTCATGGTTGCTTCAGAAGCTCTCACTCCTACTCCCAGTTGGCTTCCATGAGCTCTCACTCCTACTCATGGTTGCTTTATTCTCATCCCTCATCCTCTTATGTGCTCTCTCCACGGTGCACACATCTCTTCCATCTCACGGAAGTTGTTCCCCACTAGAACCATCTCTACCAGCCACCCATATGATGACTCCATGCTGTAAAAGTCTTGAGACCATCTCTTGCTTTGGTGTAGCATTCCCATCCACATAAGTGCTCCACCCTTGTAGTTCATCCCACAGTGTTGCGGCTTCCTTTCATAGTTCTTAAAACCTTCTCTTCTGGTTTAACTCCACGGATCCCTTCTTGACTTCATACACTCTCCTAAGATTGATCTTGTTCTCATAAACATCTTCAATCTTCTCAAGCAATGTCTCTCTTCAAGACTAAGTGATCTGCTCATTTCCCTTCTTGTCGATCTTCCTCGGCGGCTTTACCCTTCAAAGACTCTTCCTTTTCATGGTTTCTCCAAAATCCATACCCCTTCAAGGTTGTTTTCATTTGTGAGAACCATCCACAATCACTTCCTCTCTCTCTCTTCTCTTCACGCCTTGTTGTATCCAGTAGCTCCATCTTTGTGTTGATTCCCATCAGTGACCATACACTCTAGCTCAAACCGGATAAGAACTTCAGCACCCTGAAAGTGACCACCTTTGTCTAAAGCAACCACCTTTAGCTTAGATCTTCTCCAAGAGCTTAACCCACTCGCCAAACCTCTCAACCAACCCGGTATCTCTTCTGACCTTGTCAAGCGCTAAAGGAACCTCCTTTAAGTTGATCCTCAAAAGAAACACCAACAGACACAAACTTGAATTTTTAAAGATCAGCCTGAGAAAAATCTCAAGAACTCTCAAGAACACTCAAGAACACTCAAGAATAATCAGAAAACAAAATCACTATCTCCCTTTTAAAAGTAACCTGGCTCACGATACCATATCATTTTATAAGTTAAGAGTGATTTAATCGATTAAGAGATATTTATGAGATTGGAGATTAAGAACAAGAGAGAGAGACTAGAGAGACTCGAAACTCCATTAATTAATGAGAGAGTTTACATCAGATATATATAGAGAAAGAGGCATTTTCGAAATTCAACACAAGGGGATAAGATAAGCATGTGTAGTCAAAGACCAGGCTGGAATATACATGGCTAAGATTGCTCACATGCTTAATAGTGCTAAAGCTTTTCTTCTTTCAGCCAGTGACAGCTGTCAGGCTCCTCTCTTATCCTTTCCCATACTCAGATTAAGTGTAGACCTAAGGTAACTCCTCCTTGCCATCAGAGTTACCCTGGTTGCTTTGGTAACTTCTTTAGTTACCACGGTAACAATAGAATCCTTGTGGTAAATCTCAAATTCTTGTCTGCTCCAAATCTCTTCCTCTCTCAATATATCAACTCTTTATCCTCTCATCTTAACAATGAGATCTTCCTCATTAAAACCTCACCAAGGAAAACCAATGGGACAAAACCTTGATGAGGAAAAAGTAAAGACCTCACAGCTAAGGGGATCAGCTCTTCTTCTTCCCAAGATCAGTGAGGCCCAAGGTATGTGAATGGACTCCATTGTCTTCTGCCTTGCTGCCTTTGTAAACACATCAGCCAACTGGTCTTCACTTCTGGTATAGCAAGGTAAAATCACTCCAAGCACTATCATCTCCCTTACTTTGTGGCGATCCAACTTCAATATGCTTGGTTCTCTCATGGAAGGCGAGTTGGATGCAATGTGGATGGCAGCCTGGTTGTCCTGATGCATAGTCATTGGTGTGGCTTGATCAATCTCCAAGTGCTTCAGTATCCCTTTGATCCAAACCAGCTCATTTGTCGGCTTGACGTGGCTACATCTCGGCTTACTTGAACATGAGACCCACCTTGCGCCTTTGCTCTTCAGTAACTAAGTTCCCACCAATGAATGTGCAATAGCCAGTAGTTGATCTTCTATCTGATCTATCTCCAGCCAATCTGCATCACAATAGCCCACCATACATTATACTGTTTGCAACCCATCCACACCCAGGTCTTGTGTTCCATTCGGTACATAAGCAATCTTTCTACCATCGCCAATGATGCTCTTTTGGAGCTTGCATATGCTAGCTCACCTGATTCACAGCAAAGCAAATATCAGGTCAGTGATGGTCAAATAGATTAGCTTACCCACTAGCTTTCTATAAAGCTTTGGATCATGGAATGGCTTGTATCTTCAAACTCCCCTCACGTGGAACCACCTTATACCTATCTTCATCGGCATTTTGGCTGTCTTTCCTCCATAAGCACCTGCATCTTTCAAAGATCAAGTGTACATTTCCTTTGAGAGATGAACAAGCCTTCCTTTCTACCACAACTCAATGCCGAGAAAGTATTTCATCTCTCCCAAGTCTTTACTCTCAAACACAGATTTAAGAAACTCCTTGGTAGCCTTGCCATCTTTATCACTACCAGTGATGATGATATCATCAACATACACAAGGAGAACAATAATACCTGCTGGTGTGACAAGGGTGAAGAGGGTGTGATCAAGCTCAGACTTCTGAATCCTCTTCCATTCAAGGTAGTGCTAAGCTTGTGATACCAAGCTCTAGGTGATTGCTTAAGGCCGTAGATGCTTTCTTTAGCCTCAAGACATTGCCCTTCTTCACCAAGTGCTCAGGACCAGGAGGTGGGTGCATATAAACCTCATCTTCAAGCTCTCCTTGTAGGAAAGCATTCTTCACATCCATTTGCCAAAGATCCCCTCGAGGTTCACGGTAGAGAGACAATCTGGATAGTATGGAGCTTGGCAGCGAGTCTAAATGTATCAATGTAATCCTCTCCATATGTTTGAGTACAGCCCTTTGCACCAGCCTTGTCTTGCGCTATCTATTTGCCCATTTGGAAGATACTTGATAGTGAAGATCCATCTGTTGGACCAGACTCTCTTTCCTTTTGGCAAAGCACTCTCATACCATGTATCATTCTTGATCATAGCATCAGCCTCAGCATTACAGAATCTCTCCATTCTTGTATCAGCATTGCCTCTTCATAGCTCCTTGGAACATAGCTTTCATCCAAACTCACTTGAAAGGCGAGAATGCTCTTACGGATATTGAGCAAAGGAGCACACACAGCTTGAAGGATGCTCCACAGTGTTGGAATTCATGAGTGTTTGTCTCATGTCAAGAGTATTCAGTTAACTTGTAACTGAATCCCCTTCAACCATACAACAGGAACTCACCATCATACTTGAGGAGACCAAGCGGTAGTTGAATCCTCTTACCGACCTATACAATAACCAGATCCTAGGCGATAAACTGGTTATGTATGGCAAAGAATCTAGTTTGAATCTATCCTTCTGTAGTAACCAACACTTTGAGTTTGTGTACTTAAGATGAAGAGGATTTAGAATCGTATGTCAGAAGCTTAGCGAAGATAAAGAAAGAGTTTAGAGTGAGTTTTACAAGTATTAGGCTGCCTTAAGGGAAAGAGAGTTAAGGCAGCCTCAAAGCCATAACTCTAAACTCCTTACATTGTGAATATTGTTTAGACACAAGCAAGGAGAGCCACGAAATTAGACTGAAAGAACTTGTATTGATCTTGGATAACTTGCAAGAGTGGTGAAGCCTTTAAATGGCAATCACTTACAATAAACAAAAGATTAAATCAGGGAACACTAAACAACTAATATAATGGGAAATGGAAGACTCCAGGAGGATATGGACAAGGGAGGCACGACCAGAAGCGAAGAGACGGAGAGGTTGGCTGGCCTGCGAGTGAAAGGGGCAGTCATTTGCTTCTCCAAAGCAGACCCATGTGACTTCTTCTTTTCAAATTCAAACAAGACTCTCTTATTTAAATTCAAACATGTTTACTTGACTTCTCAGATGTTCCCCAACGTCTATAAGTCCTCCACAACTCATTCTTTGCCTTGCGAGTCAGGTTAGGTCAAATGGTAGCTTGTGGAGCAAGTGCTGTACAAAGCAGAACCAAATTGGCTTCTCTTGATGAACTTATCCTTGGATCATCAACCAGCTTCTTCTTCAGTGCGTTCCTATATTTATTTCAATACTCCCCTCAGCTTGACCATAGGAGATCCTTGAACAAGCTTGGAACTAAACACTTGCCTCATTAAAACCAAGTGTGGAAAACCTCATGGGATAAAACCATCACTTAGGGAAAAAGATGCAACTACCCTCAGCCTAGGGATTGGCCAGTGAGTCTAAGGAGTTTAAGATGATTTTGAAGGACTCCTTAGACTCTGGATCATGGCCTTACTTCAATAGCAAGAAGGCACCAATGCCTTCCTTGCTTCACCTCATCACACCTTTGAGCTTGTTCTTGTGGTCAGCTTGTCTCCCCTTTCTTTGGCTTCTTGCCTTCATCATGGGTTGAGTCCAAGCCTGCCTTGTTCATGAGCTCAATAGGTACCTGATTCAAACAATGCACAAACACATGCATCAATTCTCGAAGGCAGACTAAAAATCATAAGCATTTGTATAGATTTAGGTACTTCCCTTGCATAAGTTCTGAAGAATGGACATTGGCTTCTCATATTTAACACCCTCCTCAAGCTTGACCTGAGAATGAGAGTATGTGGTCAAGCTTGGAAGATGAAACCAATGATGATCACCATGCCTTGAGACAACAGCCCTCTTAACTTGAAGCTTCATCTGACCAGTGTACACACACACATAATGGGCTGATTCATAGCTTCCCCTGAAGAGTAACTGTTCTAACTCCTTTTTAGAAGCTGATCCATAGCTTCCCAACCAGAAAGTAGCTGTTCTAACTCCATGCCTTGGGCTGATTCATAGCTTTCCACTCGGCTTGACTCTCCACCTGATCTTGTCAAGTAGTCTCTGGTGGCCATCTGTTCAACACCAGTTGTTGCTGTCCTTGTTGAATTCTTCTTGCAATGGAAGCCATGGAAGCTCATTTTCAGCCCCTCAAGCTTGACTCGAGTATAGGGGAGAGCAAGCGATATAACTTTTAAGCCACAATCTACTTACAACTATTTCTCCATGGTGGGAATATGCATCTTGTGCGAGCTCACGATCAACATGGGAAATCTGTCAAACCAACACTAAGACAAGCATCGATGTAGACAACAAGAGACCAGACCCGAGCATTGGTTTTCACCAAGTCGATCTTTAAAACACAATTTAAATAAGCCAGCGGCAATGGACCGGATATCGTAAGATTCTATCTTAGCAACATTCTCACGGATCCAATCATCAAAGTAAGCATTCAGAGCAAGAAATTAAGTAACGAGTAAAAGTAACCAGAGAATAAATAGAGAATGAGAATGATGTAACCAGAGTTTTAGTAGCGGAGAATAGGAGAATGATGGAGAATAAGTAACACGAGAGAGAATGAGAGAATAGAGAATAGAGAATTTGCTCAAGGTTCTAATGGACCGAGTTTTGCTCTGTTTTAAGTTTTCTTGGAATAAACAGCCAGGAGCATCAATACTCATCAAGAGTTTGGTGCTTTAGTAACTGAAACACAATGGACCATTGAACAATTAATTTGCTCTGATCTTGGACAAGTGCCTTTGGAATAACTCATGAACTGATGTTTTCGAGGCTTTCAACAAAGAACCATCAAAATAACACATAAACAAGTGTTTTCTATGGCTCACACAACAAAGAAACCAATGGATCAAGCAGTCGTCCCTTTGGTCAAAGAGATGCTCCATTAAGAAAAAGCTATTATCCATGGATAAAGCATAATGGTTAAGCATTTTTCTCTCTTCCTCGAAGCTTGATTCATGATACTAACAAGTACTAAACAAGCTAACAATGAGCTTCCATGGCTTCCATTGCAGAATAATTGGACAGCAACAACTTGGTGTTAGAGCGGATAGCCACGGAGACTACTTGACAAGATCGGTGGAGAGTCAAGCTGAGTGGAAAGCTATGAATCAGCCCAAGGCATGGAGTTAGAACAGTTACCTTCTGGTTGGGAAGCTATGGATCAGCTACAAGGAGTTAGAACAGTTACCTTGATGAAGGGTATGAATCAGCCCATAGCATGTGTGCTTGTACTGGTTGATGAAGCAAGTTAAGGAGCTGTTGTCTCAAGGCATGGTGATCATCATTGGCTCTCATCTTCCAAGCTTGACCACATTCTCATTCTCAGGTCGAGCTTGAGGAGGTGTTAAATATGAGAAGCCAATGTCCATTCTTGGAATGCAGGGAAGTACTAAATCTATACAAATGCTTATGATTTTTAGGTGCGCCTGAGAATGATGCATGTGTTTGTGCATTGTTTGAATCAGGTACCTATGAGCTCATGAACAAGGCAGGCTTGGACTCTGACCCATGATGAAGCGAAAGCCGAAAGCAGAAGCTCGACCACAAGAACAAGCTCAAAGGTGTGATGAGTGTGAAGCGAAGGCATTGGTGCCTTCTTGCCATTGAAGTGAGCCATGATCAGAGTCTAAGGAGTCCTTCAAAATCATCTTAAACTCCTTAGACTCACTGGCCAATCTAGGCTGAGGGGTTGCACTCTTTTCCTTTGAAAGTGATGGTTTTATCCGAGGTTTTCCACACTAGGTTTTTAATGAGCAAGTGCTACTCGGTTCAACTTGCCCAAGGATCTCCTATGGTCAAACTTGAGGGAGTATTGAAATAAATAAAGGAATGACCAGAAGGAAAAGCTGGTTGATGATCGAGGATATAAGTTCATCACGAGCCGATTTGGTTACTGTTTTATGCGGACTTGCTCCGTACCACCGACTAACCTGACTTACTGAAATGAGTTGTGGAGGACTTATGGACATTGGGAACCTCTGAGAAGTAAAGAAAATGTTTGAATTTAAATAAGAATCTTGTTTGAATTTGAAAAAAGAAAAGGGTCACTTGGAGCTAACAAACTGGACTGCCACTTTGTAACTTTCTACTGTCTCTTTCTCTGCTTCTGGTCGTCTCTTCACCGTATCCTCTGGAATCCATTTCCCATTATATTAGTTGTTTAGTGTTCCATTTAATCTTTGTTTATTGTAAGTGATTGCTGTATTAAAACTTCACCACTCTTTTAAAAGTTATCGATATCAATACAAGTTCTTTCAGTCTAATCGTGGCTCTCTCTCCTTGCTTGTGTCTAAACACATTATTCGAATGTAAGGAGTATAGTTATGGTTTAAACTGCTGCCTTTCTCTTTCCTTAAACGCACAATACTTGTAACTCCTCTAAACTCTTCTTTATCTTCTCTTAAGCTCGGCTTCTTGATTCTAAATCCTCTTCATCTTAAACACAAACTCAAAGTGTTGTTACCTGAAAGATAGATTCAAACTCTCACTTTCTATAACGGTTTACTCTCACAGGATCTTGGTTGTAGTAGGTGTGAGAGGATTCAACCCCAGGTTGGTTGTCTCTTTCTTTTAATGGTGAGTTCTGTTTGTATGGTTGAAGGTTCAGTTACAAGTTAACTGAATACTCTCTTGACATGAACAAGCTCATGAATTCCAACATGGTATCGAGCTTTGTTGCTCTTCTTTGGGATTAAACTCACCCATTTTCTCTTGTTTTGAATAAATATTTTCTCTCACTCGATATAGTGTTAGCTTGGTGGGTACTTGTTAGTATCTTGAATCAAGCGAGGGAAGGGAAATATTTAGAAAATGCTTCACCATTATGCTTTATCCATTGGATAATAGCTTGTTCTTTAGGAGCATCTCTTTGACCCGATTAGACGGTTGTTTTGATCCATTGGTTTCTTTGTTGTGTGAGCCATAGAAAACACTTGTTTATGTGTTATTTTGATGGTTCTCTTTGTTGAAAACCTGGAAAACATCAGTTCATGAGTTATTCGGTGGCACTTGTCCAAGATCGGTGAGCAAATTAATTGTTCAATGGTCCATTGTGTTTCAGCTACTAAAGCACCAAACTCTTGATGAGTATTGGATGCTCTGGCTGTTTATGCTTCCATGAAAACTTCAAAAGCGAGCAAAACTCTGTCCATTAGAACTCTTGAGCAAATTCTCTATTCTCATTCTCTATTCTCTCATTCTCGATTCTCGGGTTACTTATTCTCCATCATTCTCCTATTCTCTGCTCTAAAACTCTGGTTACATCATTCTCTATTCTCTATTTATTCTCTGGTTACTTTTACTGCGGTTACTTAATTCTCTTGTTGCTGAATGCTTGAGTCTTGATGATTAGGATCGAGAGTGTTCTTGCAAGATAGAATCTTCTGGATATCTGTCCATTACTGGCGTGCTTATTTAAATTGTGTTTTAAAGATCAGACTTGGTGAAAACCAATGCTCTGGTCTCTTGTTGTCTCTTGATGCTTGTCTTAGTGTTGGTTTGACAGATTTCCCATGTTGATCGAGCCTGCACAAGATGCATATTCTGACCATGGAGAAATAGTTGTGAGTAGACCAGGTGGCTTAGAAGCTCATATCAAGCTTGTCTCCTCCCTATCAGTCAAGCAGGGGAGCTGAAAATGAGCTTCCATGGCTTCCATTGCAAGAATAATTCAACAAGGACAGCAACAACTGGTGTTAGAACAGATGGCCACAGAGACTACTTGACAAGATCGGTGGAGAGTCAAGCTGAGTGGAAAGCTATGAATCAGCCCAAGGCATGGAGTTAGAACAGTTACCTTCTGGTTGGGAAGCTATGGATCAGCTTACAAGGAGTTAGAACAGTTACCTTCAGTGGGAAGCTATGAATCAGCCCATAGCATGTGTGCTTGTACCTGGTTGATGAAGCTTCAAGTTAAGAGGCTGTTGTCTCAAGGCATGGTGATCATCATTGGCTCTCATCTTCCAAGCTTGACCACATTCTCTCATTCTCAGGTCAAGCGAGGAGAGGTGTTAAATATGAGAAGCCAATGTCCATTCTTCAGAAACTTATGCAAGGGAAGTACTAAATCTATACAAATGCTTATGATTTTTAGGTGCGCCCTTGAGAATTGATGCATGTGTTTGTGCATTGTTTGAATCAGGTACCTATTGAGCTCATGAACAAGGCAGGCTTGGACTCAACCCATGATGAAGGCAAGAAGCCAAAGAAAGGGAGACAAGCTCTGACCAGAACAAGCTCAAGGTGTGATGAGTGTGAAGCGAGGCATTGGTGCCTTCTTGCCATTGTAAAGGCCATGATCCAGAGTCTAAGAGTCCTTCAAAATCATCTTAAACTCCTTAGACTCACTGGCGCAATCCACTAGGCTGAGGGTAGTTGCACTCTTTTCCTTAGTGATGGTTTTATCCCATGAGGTTTTCCACACTTAGGTTTTAATGAGCAAGTGCTCTCAGTTCAAGCTTCCCAAGGATCTCCTATGGTCAAACTTGAGGGGAGTATTGAAATAAATAAAGGAATGACCAGAAGGAAAAGCTGGTTGATGATCGAGGATATAAGTTCATCGAGAGAAGCGATTTGGTTACGTTTTGTCTGAGACTTGCTCCTGGCTACCACTTGACCTAACCTGACTTGCAAGGCAAGGAATGAGTTGTGGAGGACCTTATGGACGTGGGAACCTCTGAGAAGTAAAGGGAAAAATGTTTGAATTTAAATAAAGAGAGTCTTGTTTGAATTTGAAAAGAAAAGTCACATGGGTTGCTTTGGAGAAGCGGTGGACTGTCCTTTTCACTGAGCTGTGCCAACCTCTCTCTGTCTCTTTCTCTGCTTCTGGTCGTGCCTCCCTTGTCCATATCCTCCTGGAGTCTTCCATTTCCCCATTATATTAGTTGTTTAGTGTTCTGATTTAATCTTTGTTTATTGTAAGTGATTGCTATTTAAAGGCTTCACCACTCTTGTAACAAGTTATCGATTATCAATACAAGTTCTTTCAGTCTAATTTCGTGGCTCTCTCTCCTTGCTTGTGTCTAAACAACATTCACAATGTAAGGAGTTTAGAGTTATGGTTTAGAGGCTGCCTTATCTCTTTCCCTTAAGGCAGCTAATACTTGTAAAACTCACTCTAAACTCTTCTTTATCTTCTCTTAAGCTCTAGCTTCTGATTCTAAATCCTCTTCATCTTAAGTACACAAACTCAAAGTGTTGTGTTACTAGAAGGATAGATTCAAACTAGAGATTCTCAGCTTTCATAACCAGTTTACTCTCAGGATCTTGGTTGTAGTATAGGCTGTGTGAGAGGATTCAACCACCAGGTTGGTTGTCTCTTTCTTTAATGGTGAGTTCTGTTGTATGGTTGAAGGGATTCAGTTACAAGTTAACTGAATACTCTCTTGACATGAGACAAACACTCATGAATTCCAACAAACACTATATCAGAGTGGGAGAGAAAGGATTTATTCAAAATGAGAGAAAATAGGTGAGTTTAATCCCAAAGAAGAGCAACGAGCTCGATACCATGTTGGAATTCATGAGTGTTTGTCTCATGTCAAGAGAGTATTCAGTTAACTTGTAACTGAATCCTTCACCATACGAACTCACCATCATACTTGAGGAGACAACCAGGCGGTAGTTGAATCCTCTTACAACCTATACAATAACCAAGATCTAGGCGATGGCTGGTTATGTATGGCAAAAGAATCTCTAGTTTGAATCTATCCTTCTAGTAACAACACTTTGAGTTTATTACTTAAGATGAAGAGGATTTAAATCAGTAATCTAGAGCTTAGCTGAAGATAAAGAAGAGTTTAGAGTGAGTTTTACAAGTATTAACGCAGCAAGGAGAGTTAAGGCAGCCAAACATAACTAAACTCCTTACATTATTGTTTAGACACAAGCAAGGGAGAGAGAGCGAGAAACAAGCTGAAACTTGTGTCTTGGGATAACTTGTTACAAGTGAAGCCTTTAAATAGGCAATCACTTACAATAAACAAAGATTAAATCAGGAATAAACAACTAATATAATGGGAAATGGAAGACTCCAGGAGGATATGGACAAGGCAGGCGGCGGCGAAAAGAACAGGAAGAGAGCACAGCTTTAGTGAAAGGGACGATGTTGCTTCTCCAAAGCAACCCATGTGACTTCTTCTTTTCAAATTCAAACAAGACTCTCTTATTTAAATTCAAACATGTTTACTTGACTTCTCAGATGTTCAACGTCTATAAGTCCTCCACAACTCATTCTTTTGCCTATCGAGTCAGGTCAAATTAGCTTGAGCACAATCTAAAAAGCAACCAAATGGCTTCTGATGAAATCCTTGGATCATCAACCACTTTCTTCTCAGTCGTTCTATATTTATTTCAATACACACCTGGGCATTGTAGTACACTCTGCGTGTTTACCCGGTTGGAAGGATCCTTCCTTATCATTGTGCTTCTCCTCGAAGGCTGGTGCTGGTGCTTGCTGTTCACTTTGCACTTCCTCTTGTACCTCCTGCACTTGCACTTCATCTTGAACCACACCGGATCAGACTCTTCTTGATGATCTCAGGCTCCACACCTTGATCATGAGAGGCTAGAACTCTCTTGACCCTTGAACTCTCTCCCATTCCTTGGTTAAGAGTTTCGGTTCCTTCCCCTCATGATCAAGGGTGGGAACATGAACACCATCAGTAGCAGCACTCCCTTGGTCACCATCAGCAGTGGTAGGGCGTCCTCACGGTACACTTCCTCCACTTTGGCCTTGGTTCATATTGATCCCAGGTTCTCGAGATTGTCATGAATCTTTCTATCGAAGTTAAATCCCGAGATCTTCACGGTTCTTTTCTTCATAGTAACCCTTTCTTCTACAAACTTCACTTCTCTAGAGACCATTACCCTCCTAGTGTCTTCATCATAGCACTTGTATCCTTTCTGACTTGAGGAGTAACCAATGAACATAGCTTTGGTGCTCTTGGCTTCAAGTTTGTTTCTCAATTCACCGGGAACCATGACATAGCAAAGGCACCCAAAGACCTTAAGATGAGTCAGGCGGCGTACTTGTTGAGCACCTCAAATGGCGACTTCCCATGCAGCACAAGAGTGGGTGTCCTGTTGATCAAGTAACAAGCGGTAACCACAGCATCACTCGAGAATATTAGGAACATTGGCCTGAAACATTATGGACTAGCAACCTCCATCAAGTGCCTTTCTTCCTCTCAGCCACTCCATTTTCTTTGTGGAGTGTATGGACAGCTAGTTTGATGAAGAATGCCACTCGAGATAGGTGTTCCTTGAATGCATTGCCTATGTACTCTCCTCGATTATCAGACACGAAAATCTTGATCTTGGCTTGATAATGGTTAGTCACATATGATTGAAAATTTTTAAATGCATCAAGCACCCTATCTTTGGTTGGAATTAAAGTTAACCAGGTGTATTTAGATTTTCATCAATGAAAGTGACATAATATTTGTGATTTTCCCTAGATAAGCAAGGAGCAGTCAAACATCGAGTGCACAAGATCAAAACACTTATCATAGATAGTAGATGAACTTGGAAAAAGCAGGTTTTACAATGCTTGCCTAAAATACAAGCTTCACAATCATTATTCTCAAAAGAAACACCGCAACATCAGTTTTAAAGCCTTATTATGAGGGTGTCCTAGTCTAGCATGCCACAATGCATTTTTACTAAGACTAGTAGAAGCGAGAAGAAAAAGAACAACTAAAGTTTGAAGCAGACAGCAGAAATTGATTCTCAAGCACATAAAGATCTCCTTGGTTTCCCACTTCCCAGCACCTTGTTACTCTCAATATCCTGAAATTTCACACTGTTAGGACTGAAGATGACATTACAATTCAGATCAGTAGCACATTTCTTCACAGATAATAGATTAGAAGTGAAATCAGGGCATATAAAGAGCTTTAGAGTCTTTATCAAACGGCTTGAGCTTTCTATTCCTTTAATAGGAATTTTAGCACCATTGCTATCATCACATTGCCATGGGCAGGCTCAATGCTAGTGATCAGCTTAGTGTCACTAATCATATGATGAGATGCACCAGTCAACAATGAGAGGTTTATATGAACATGGAGATGATTTAGCAAGGTGAGCAAGAATACTAGATGGCTTATATGCATGGCGAGAATCATATGCATGATCAATCCTATCAATATCACAATTTCTAAGATGATCATGTATGTTTATTGAACTATCAGTTCTAGCAATCATGGATGCACCAAAGGAATATCAAAGGTGTTACCATTATCCTTGAAGAGTTTGATGAGAGCATCCAAGTCTGATCTCTTGTACTCTCCATCATTGTTGTCTCTTGGTACAAGCCGCCAGTATAAGCCACTAAGGACTTCCCATTGTCCACCTCTATCTCTTGAGCCTTGCTTGACCTTGCACCACCAGTAACCTCTCCCAAATGTGCCCCTGCTTGTTGAACTTAGCGGACTTCAAATGTGGGTGAAGGATCCAGCATTGACTCTTCTTGTGACCTTGCTTCTTGCAATTATCACAGTTTCCATTGAACTTCTCATACTTCCATGTACTGCCTTGTTGCTTGTAACACCTCTCCTTGCTCAGCGTGTGATGCCTGGTTTGCTAAAGCCAGCTCCTTTCCCTTCTTGCCAAACAATCCCATGGAACCATGCTCCTTTTGGATCGAGCACACACTTCTTCCAAGTCAGGCGGTATCATCTCTCAACATGTTGAATGAGCCCTCCATAGGCTGGGTTTAAGGTGAGTAGCAGCCCAAACACCTTGTCTTGCTCTCTCCTCTTGTTGAGCTCATCGCATCAGTAGTACTTGGCCTCAGCATCTCAGATCTGACCATAAAGCCTGAACCTCCCCAAATGCTTCTCAAAGTCCATGTCCTCTTGCACCAGACTGTTGAGAGCTTGCTTACTTCAAACACCCTACTAAGATTTGATGTATTCCCATACACCTTCTTGAATGTGTCCCACAACTCCTTGGGGTTCCACATAGCTGTAAGCTTCCATCGGGGTTACGTTCCAAAGAGAGAGAGCACAATACACTCCTCTTGTTGCCATTTCTCAAGTGCCTCACTTGAGTCCTCTTGAACCTCCTCTCCTTGAGTAATAAGCTTTGGAGCTTCTCCGGTTTTGATGTTTTTCAACAACCCTTTGCTTCCACAGCATTCCTGGCCATCCTTGACCACACAAGATAGTTATTTCCCTTGAAAGTAGCAGCAACCTTCATGTAGACTCCACCACCTTCCATTTCTTGAGAAAAGACTTCAACTCTGTAGCAACACTCCACACAAGTTGATAAAGATCTGAGCTTTCAGATTAAATCTTCAAGATCACTTCAAAGACTTCTCCTTTAGCTCACACAAACACAAACACTCCAAAGATCTGAACTTTAAGCTTGAACCTTCAGAACACCTCAAAGCTTCCACCTTTAGAACCTTTCTTCTTCATGCAAACAACACACCAGACTCTTGAGAACACTAGTAACCTTGTAACACCACCGGAACCACCTTGAGATCAGATCTCAAAGAAAAACCAAGAACCAGCGTAAAGAGTTTCAAAGATCTAGCATCAAGAACACTCAAGAACACTCAAGAACACTTAAGAACACAGGTTGAAAAGCCAACCTGGCTCTGATACCATAAGATTTCTAAGGATCTTGAATCATAAAAGAAGATTAGACAGAGATTTAAAGAAGATTAAAAAGAGATTTTAAGAGATTAGAAGAGATTATGAGATTTAGAGACTAAGAGACATTTCGGATAATAAGAGACTCTCATTACTTGCTTGGTTTATTAATGAGAAGAGGTTACAATATATAGTAAAGGGAATACAAGGGTTTCACTCAAATAATCAACATGGAAGTGTGAAGTCAACAAGGAGGGACCATCCTTTGAAATGAACTTGTCGGATCCTTGTTAGAAATGAAGAAAGAGAGAGCAAGAAGAGAGTAAGAGAGAGAGAGAGACTTGGGCAGTAAGTAAGAAAGAGAGAAGAAGGAAGAACTATTTTCCTTAATCAGAATGTGTGAAGGTTTACAACTATTTAAAGGCAAGTTGCCTTCTCCAGAAACTAATAAACTAAGCTAAGCAAGGACAAAGGAAATAATAAACAAAGAGGCTGCCAGACTGCAAGAAGTTGAGAATGACACATAAGCGGCTAGCCCTTAAATGGAACATGTGACCTTGCTTATTTTAATCCTTCTTCTTCTTGTCTCATATTCTCCAACGGTCTCCTTCTCTTCCTGATTGTCGACCAAGGTTAGTTCAAACCTGCCTTGCCTTCCAAGCCACTCTAGGTTACTCTTTGATGACTTGTATGGAAAGTATTATGCGGCCAGACTTGCAAATCAAGGTAAGCTGGATCTGTTCCTCTTCAGTGTCTCCAGCTCCTCTCTCCTTCTTAACTCTTTATTTCCTTTGTCAATACTCCCCCTCAAGCTCAACCATGCTGTATGGTTAAGCTTGGAAACCATGAACACATCCCTCATTAAAACCTTAGTGTGAAAAACCCAATGGGACAAAACACACAAAGGAAAAAGAGTAGATGTTTCATGGCTGAGAGATCATGATCTGGACAAGTCTATGAGTCCCAATCTTGGATGGATGGACTCACAGACCTTAGTACTTGCTCCTTTGGTGAAGATGTCAGCTAGCTGGTCTTCACTCTAGTGTAGCAAGGTAGAATGATCTTCGCTCCTTCCTTGTCTCACCTTGTGACAATCCACCTCAATATGCTTTGTTCTCTCATGGAAGACTGAGTTAGATGCTATGTGTATGGCAGCCTGGTTATCACAATGCATTGTGATTGGTGTTACTGTCTCAATGCCCAAGTCTCTTAGCGGGTTCCTGATCCAGATAAGCTCACTAGTAAGCTTCCTCATTGCTCGTATTCTGCCTCGGCACTTGAACATGATACCACCTTCTGCTCTTCCAGTGACCAGATTGCCTCCTATGAAGGTACAATAGCCTGTAGTGGACCTCCTGTACTCTATCACCAGCCCAATCATCACAATATCCCACAATCTCGTGTTTTGTTGTTGCAACCCATCCAAACACCTTGGCCAGAGCCTCCCTTAGATATCTCATGATCCTCTCCACCATATTCCAATGGTGTACCTTTGGTGCTGCATATCTTGGCTGACTTGATTTACAAAGCAGATATGCGTGTTGAGTTGAGGTGGTACATATGAAGGGTGAAGGTGATATAAGAGGTTGAGGTCTATAGGAATCAGATGGGTGGAAGTGCAAGAATAGGGTGGACTGTATGCAGGGCATGCGGACACAGTATGGACCCGTCTGGACAAGAGGAGTTCCAAGCGATGAGGTAAACCATTTGTGGAGGTTGGGCGAGTTGTGCAAACTTAGGGCATGGTACGGACAGGTGGTCCGTACCATTGACCATCTGAGATCATACCTCGGCCATATATCACCTGTCCATGTATGGAGAGCTTATCAGCACAAGTGATAACTCGGTGTTGAGATGAGGAGTTGATACATTGAGAGGAAGAGATTTGGAGAAGTCGGTTAACTTTGGGGATTTACCACGGTAACTTTGTTTTACTGTGGTAACTAAGTTAAAGCTTGGGAAGTTACCATGCACCACTTTGGTGGGTGAATCACGTCCAACAAGGAGTAGGGATAAGGAAGAGCAGTCTGGAGAGGAAGAAGAGAGCCTTGGACAGCCTGTCATGTGCTGGAAAGAAAAGTTGCTTTAGCATATTGCAAGCATGTGAGAAAGCATAGCCAAGTATTTCAAAAGGAGTTCCAGCCTGTCCATTGACTACACATGCTTGTGTATTTGAAAACCCTTGTTGCTTTCTCTATATATACTTGTAAACCTCATCAGAAATTAATCAATGAAGTTTTGAGTCTCTCTCTCTTTATTCTCTCCTAAAATCTCTTAATCTCTACAATCTTTCATTTAATTATCTCTGATTGTTTGAATCATGCTCTAAAACACAAAAGTGTTTATGGTATCAGAGCCAGGTTCACTTAAAGGAGAGTGATTTCTTTTTCTAAAATGTTCTTGAGTGTTCTTGAGTGTTCTTGAGAGTTTTGGTGAGCTAGATCTTTAAAATCTGAGTTGCTGTGCTGTTGGTGTTTCTGTTGGAGAGTAAGCTTCAAGGAGTTCCTTTAGATGATTGTCAAGTTCTGGAAAGTGATCCAGCTTATTTTGAAGTCTGGCGAGTGTATAAGCTAAAGATTGATGCTCGTGTATTGGCTGTTGATTTTGAGGAGATGAAGCAGCTTAGATCGAGACAACAAAGTATGATGATCTGAAGGGAGAGAACAAGTGGAGTGTGTCATCCTGGGTGAAGACAGCTTTGAAAAGCTATGGGAGGTGGAATAATCAAGTAAAGGTGGGATCTTTGAAGGAGATAGCCACTGATGGGAATGTATGTAAAGGTGTAGCGCTACTTGAGAGATAGCTGCTGAGGAGATCAGACAGCAAGGAAACAAGTGAAGATCACTCTAGTCTTGGAGAAAGTACAGTGCTTAAGAAGATTGAAGATGTTTATGAGAGCAAGATCAATCTTAGGAGAGTGTATGAAGCCAAGGAGAGGATCTATGGAGTTAATAACCATGGAAGGAAGCTGGCACTTGTGGAATGAATTACAAGGGTTAAGAACATGTGAAAGAATACTACACAAAGCAAGAGATGGTCTCAAGGTGTTGAGTATGGAGTCATCATATGGGTGGCTAGTGGAGATGGTTTTAAAGGAGGAACAGCTTCTAAAGTTGAGAGGATGTGTGCTCACGGTGGAGAGTACATAAGAGGATGAGAGATGGCTATCCATGAGTAGGAGTGAGAGCTCATGGGCGCCCGAGGGAGTAAGTGAGAGCTTCGGAAGAAGAGGAGAGGTAGAAAGCTGGCTAAGGGGTTTAGCAGCTTGATAAGGTGTAGAAAGAGAGTTGTGGGAAAATGCAACTGCCTATATGGGAGAAGGAAGTGTGATCACAAAGAAGCCAGGATGAGAGAGTAACAAAGGAAGAATGGGATGAATTTGTTAGAGTATGTGTATGCTTTGGCTACCGACCAGGAGATGGCTCCTGCCAAAGCATTACATCAAACAAGCGCATCATCATTGATTAGGAGCTAGTCATCACATGATTAGTGATAGACATCTGCTGAGGGACATAAAACATCTACGGAGGTGTAGAGATAGCAAATGGAGACTTGATTCCCATAGAAGGAGTAGGAAGCTCAAGCTGTTTGATAAGGAGACTGATGCCTTCTACATGCCTCGGTTTGAATTAAACTTACTATCAGTAAAAGAGCAACAGTTGATCTTGGTTGTCAAGTAGTATTCAGGCAGAAGAAGTGGAGTTTGGATTTGAAGACTGGAAGAGTGATTGGTAGAGGAGGCGAAAGAATCAGCTCTACCATCTCCAAATGGCTCGGAATCCTAAACCCTTTGAGTCTGTTTGCTTAAGTAGTACTACTAAGGAGTGGATAGTAGTACTTGGCATCGAGAGTTGGGACATCCTCATGCTCGAGCTATAGAACTGATTCTCCTGCTATGTCATTTAATCACTTGGAGTGTGAAGCATGCATATTAGGAAAGCATTGAGCTGTTTTCCCGGCTTACGAGACTATATATGGCGTTGCTTTGACCTGGTGCATTCAGATGTGTGGACTGCCCCATGTATGTCTAGAGATGGTCACAAGTACTTTGTGACATTCATTGATGAAGTCTAGAGTATACATGGGTTCTATGCTTCCATCGAAAGGATAGAGTGCTAGAGGCCTTTATAAACTTCAAGCATATGTGTCTAACCAATACAATGCTCGTGTGAAAGTACTAAGGTCTGATAATGGAGGGAGTATACAACAATGCTTTGAGAGTCATCTAGCAAAGCATGGGATTGTCTGTGACAAGCTGTCCTTACACACCAATGAGAGAATTGCGAGGAAAAACAGGCACTTGATGGAGTAGCAGATCTATGATGTTCCATGCTAAAAGTACCTAAGGGTTTGGGTGATCTTTGACTACTTGCTATCTTATCAACGGGTTCCAACCAGGATCTTGAAGAATCTGTCTCCATTTGAAGAGTTGAACAAGAACAAGCCAAGTATTGATCACCGAGAGTCTTTGGATCATGTGCTATGTTTGGGTTCGAGGAAGAGAGACAGGCTGGAGGAGAAGAGTACCAAAGCCATGTTTATTGGGTACTCTATAACCCGAAGGGTTACAAGTGTTATGATCCGAACCTGAGAGTTTTGGTATCGAGAGAAGTGAAATTTGTTGAGTCACGAGTATTATGAGAAGGAGAAGTGGAAGACTTGGGTGTTAGGTCTCAAACTTCACGAGAAAACCTCTTAAGATTGATGGAGAAACTTGGGATAAACATGTCTCATGATCAGGTACCAAGAAGGACGAGCATACTGATCACCATGAGGAAGCTGGTGCTGAGATCCCTCTTGATCATGAGAGGGGAATGAAACTGAATCTGGAGTGCAAGAGCAGCACCAGAAGATTCAGGTCATCATGATCAAGATGTGACACAAGGAGCTGAGAATTTGGTTCAGTCAGTGGTGGAGATGAGCAAGATGAGTGGTTGAGGAGAAGACTCTCTCTTGTTCAGAGAAAGTCTCTAGTTGGGAGAAAAGTACACGGTTCTCCAGAGGAACGAGTTCAAGCTGAGGTTCAGGTTCAGGAGTTAAGGAGGAGCACAAGGTTAAGGAGGGATCCTTCCAGCTGGGTAAACGAGAGTGTACTACAATGCCAGCTGTGGAGCATCCTTCTCAAGCTGTGTGTTCCTTTGCTGAGTTTCGGATGAGCATTATGCATTTATGGTGAGCCTAGATGAGAGCTATGTTCAAGAAGCTATGAAGAAGCCATGTTGATTCAAGAGTGGAGGGATTAGGTGAATCTGAGGCTGATGCTATGGTGGGAATGATACATGGTATGAGAGTGAGCTACCAAAGGGAAGAGAGCTGTGTCCAGAGATGGATCTTCACCATCAAATATCTTCAAATGGGCGGATAGATAGAGCATGA
The DNA here is from genome assembly GCA_016771965.1 of Brassica carinata. NCBI lineage: Eukaryota > Viridiplantae > Streptophyta > Magnoliopsida > Brassicales > Brassicaceae > Brassica > Brassica carinata. The sequence continues at coordinate 29,510 of JAAMPC010000150.1, forward strand.
ACAGGCTGGTTGCAAGGGGATTCACTCAAACATATGGAGAAGATTACATTGATACCTTTGCACATTGTGACTCCACACCAGGGATAGTTCTATCTCTGCTGTGAATCTTGAATGGGACTTGTGGCAAATGGATGTGAAGAATGCATTCTTGCAAGGTGAGCTGGAAGATGAGGTATACATGCTCCACCTCCTGGTCTTGAGCATCTAGTTATTGACAAAGGACTTGAGAAATAAAGAGAAGAACCTGATCAGACCAAGTGGAGAGAAGACACACTTGGTAGCATAGGTTGTTCTGAGTCGTCACAAGCTGTGCCGAATTACTTGGTGTGCGGCTCTCATCTGTGACTAGGGTGACTTAGAAGACAAGGAATGGATGGGAGCTGGTCGAACTTGAATCCTTCTTGCTGCACTTGACCGTTGGAGAGCAAGGGGAACAAGTTGGGGATTTATTTATAGTATTAGTCACATGAGCTACTTAAGGATGGAAGAGGACAAGATGGCTCCAAGACCGTTGAGGTCCTGTCCTTTGTTATTGACCAGGCTACCATTCTTTATTCTTTTCTTAGTTTATGAGTTTCATTGTTTATTCATTAAAACCACAAGGCACCTTGCCTTTAAATACTTGTAACATGTTGCACATTATTCTCAAGGAAATCATATCCTTCTTTACTCATTACTTTGCAAACTCTCTCTCTCTCTCGAACTCATCCCTCTCTCTCTCTTGTTCTTCACTCTGTTCTTCACTCTGTTCTTCACTCGTTCTTCATTTCTGTCATGGTATGAGCTTTAAGCTCTTGAGAACCTCAATTACTTCATAAATACTCTTTACTTATCTTTCTCTTCAGATTCATCTTGTTATTTTCTTAAAAATCTCTCCAAGTTTCTTTTATCGATTGGGTAATAAAACTCGTTCTTGAGTGTTCTTGGCTGTGCTCACTCACGTTCTGTCTCTATTTCATTTTCTTGAGAGTTTATATTGATTCTAGACTTAAGTTCTCTCATTTCGAACTTAATTCTCTCAAATCCAGCCTTGAAAATTTAAAATTGTTCTTGGCTTGTTGTAAGGAATGGAGCACCACCAGGCTGTTCTTATCCCATGTACACTCAAGGGACCAGAACTACATCACCTGGTCAGGATGACCAGAGCAGCCCTTGGAGGAAGAGGTCTTTGGGAGCATGTTATCTCAAGTTCAGCTCCAAAGCAGATCACCCAAGGAGAATATGGCAAGGAGATTGTAGTGGTGGTGATGAAGGCAAATGGGGTCAGGAAGATCTCATGGTGCTGTCTATCTTGCATAGTTTCTTTGATGGTCCACTTATGGACACTTACTCACACTGTACAACTCCAAAACAGTTGTGGGATACTGCAAAGAGTGTATGGTAACACCTCAAACCTTACAGTGATTTATGAAGTGAAGAGAGCCATTAACACCTTGCAGCAGAAGAAGAAGGAGACTTCACCAAACACCTTGGGAAGTATAGCCAGCTTTGGTCTGAGCTGGAGATACTAAGGCCAAGCTCCAATGACACTGAGACACTTGAAGCCAGCGCGGAGCAAGACAAGATCTTTGGATCTTTTTCACACTCACCAAGCTTCAATGATGTAGTCAGGCATATCTTGAGAGAAAAGGAGCTCCAAGCTATGATGAAGTATGTGCTCAGCTAAAAAGGAGATAGGCTCAGATGGACTCTTTGGTGGTGGAAAAGGAGACTTACCTATGGCACACAAGGTCGAGAAGGTGGAGAATGCTTCAGCAAACAAAGCTTACTTCAAACCAAGAGGAGGAGGAGACAAGGCAAGTAACTTGTGAGCATTGCAAGTACAAAGGCCACTCCAAAACCAATTGCTGGATCCTCCACCCCATCTCAGGCCAGCCTCAACCAACAGGCACAGCCAGGCCAGAGCACAGAAGCAAGAGCTCAGAGCACCCAAAGACCCAGCTCATACTGGGAAATGATGGAAGAGCTTTGATCTCTACAACTCACACTGGTGGCTCCACTTCCCACGCTTTGCCTCAGCCATCTCATGAGGATGCATTCATCAGAAGTCGACATTGAGGCCCTGATCAAGGCTCTCAATGCAAACTCGTAACCAAAGTATTAATGCTTTAAATTATTCATAATGCATCTCACACCGCTAGGCCATTAATAATTGATTCAGAGCTCTCATCATATGATTAGGATGCTAAACTGATTAATGATATTAAACCTGCTCTAGGAAGTGTTGTGATTGCAAATGGTGATAGAATTCCAAGAAGGAGTAGGAAATCTGAATCTGCTTTAAAGAATCTCAAGCTTTTACATGCCCCCTTTGCTTCTAACCTATTATCTTGAAAAGAGCAACTAATGATTTAAATTGCAATGTTATTTTTAGTCCTAATGATGTGTGCTTTCAGGATATTAAGACCAGTAAGATGCTGGGCAAAGGTGTGAGCAAGGGAGAGTCAGATTTCTGAAGATACCAAGCTAGATCGATTCCTCGTTATGCTTTTAATTCTCGCTCGCTTTAGCTAATGATGTGTTATGGCATGCTAGATTAGGCCATCCTCATTCTCTTGCTTTAAAATTGATGTTACCTAATCTATCTTTGCAAAATGAATCTTGTGAGGCTTGTATTCTGGTAAACATCATAAGTCCTGCTTTTCCTTCATCTATGACTATTTATGAGAATTGTTTTGATCTAGTTCACTCGATGTTGGACTGCACCTTGTGTTTCTAGAGAAAACCATAAATATTTTGTGACATTCATAGATGAGAAATCAAAATATACTTGGCTCACACCGATTCAAAGTAAAGATAGAGTTCTAGAAGCATTTATAAACTTCCAAAACTATGTGACTAATCAGCCAATTCCAAGATCAAAATTTTGTGTCCGATAATGGGGAGAATACACTAGCAATGCCTTCAAACAACACCTAGCAAAACATGGAATTATTCATCGACAAGCTGTCCATACACACCACAACAGAATGGAGTGGTGAGAGGAAAAATCGCCACCTTATGGAGGTGTTGCAGGAGCATGATGTTCCACACAAATGTCCCAAAGAGGTTTTGGGGAGATGCAGGGTCTCTGATGCTACCTTATCAACGTAATCCCAACCAAAGTCCTCAAAGATGTTTCTCCATTTCAGGTATTGAACAAAACTAAACCACCCATTGATCATTTATGCAGGTTTGTGTGTGTGTTATGTCTTGCTACAGTGTGAGCAGAAGAACAAGCTTGATCCCAAGAGTATCAAAGCTATGTTCATAGGTATTCACACACAGTAAAGGGTACAAGTGTTATGTACCAGACTCAAGAAGGGTGATGGTCTCAAAGGATGTGAAGTTTGTGGAATCAAAAGGGTACTATGATGAGAAGAGTTGGGAAACCTCGAGAGATCTCTCACATGGACAATCTGATAGTGGCAAACAACCGAGAACCATTTTGGAAAACTTGGGCATTAGCCAGCATGAGAGCAGATGGCGCCAACAGCATCTACCTCACCACCAACAGCTTTGAAACAATGAAGAGGCAGAACCAACCATCGAGATAGTCCATCCTGATCCCGAGGGAGGCAATGAGCATGAATCAACATCAAAACACAGAAGATGATTCAGCATCAGTTCATGATCAAGATGAAGCGAATATGATCAATCTGGTGGTGATCGGATGATTGTGAGCAAGAACAGAAGGAGCAGAAATAGAGGAACAGATTCAGCCATTAAGAAGAAGTACCAGAGTGAGAAAAGACCCATCTAATTGTTAATACCAGAGTCTACTTCAACAAAGAATGCAGTAGCTCATCCTATTCAAGCAGCCTGCTCCTTTGCTAGTTATCCTCAAGAGCATGTAGCCTTCATCACCAATCGATCAAGATTATGTTCCAAAGACTTATGAAGAAGCTATGGAGCATGATGAGTGGAGAGTCTGTTGGAGATGAAGTAGAGCCATGATCAAGAATGATACTTGGTATGGAGGCTGAGCCCTAAAGGAAAGAAAGCACCACCAGTCAGCCTACTCTTCACCATCAAGTACAAGGCAAATGGACAACCAGAGAGGAAGAAGACAAGACTAGTGGCAAGAGGATACACTCAAGTCTATGGAGAAGACTACCTAGACACCTTTGCACCAGTAGCCAAACTCCACACCATAAGGATTCTTCTCTCAAGTAAACTTGGAATGGGATCTATGGCAAATGGATGTCAAGAATGCTTTCCTACAAGGAGAGCTGGAGGATGAAGTTTATATGAGGCCACCACCTGGTATGGAAGACATGGTCAAGCCAGAAATGTTCTAAGGTTGAAGAAGGCTATCTATGGTCTAAAACAATCACCAAGAGCCTGGTATCATTAAAGCTGAGTACAACCCTCAATGGAAGAGGGTTTGTAAAATCGAAGCTGACCACACACTCTTCACCCTCACAAGCAAGCAAGGAATTGTGGTGATTCTGATCTATGTAGATGATATTATCATCACAGGAAGCAACAAGGAAGGTATCATCTCTACTAAAGCTTTTCTTAAGTCTAGCTTTGATATTAAAGATTTGGGAGAGCTAAAGTACTTTCTAGTGGATTGAGATATGCCGCTCTAAAGAGGGGCTGTTCTTATCTCAAAGAAAGTACACACTTGATCTTTTAAATGAGGCAGGAAAGCTTGGAGAAAGAATAGCTAAGACACCACTGAAGAGGGTTACAAAGTCTTGCGGAGGGGAGTTTGAGGATACCCATTTGGTGACTTCAAGCTTTATAGAGGATGGTTGGGAAACTGATCTATCTCACCATTACAAGACCAGACATCTGCTTGCTGTGAATCAAGTTAGTCAAGATATGCAAGCACCAAAGGTTCACCATTGGAATATGGTGGAAAGGATCATGAGATATCTAAGGAAGCTCCTGGTCAAGGTGTATGGATGGGTTGCAACAAGAGCACGAGATTGTGGGTTATTGTGATGCAGATCGGGCTGGTGTGATAGTGGACAGGAGGTCTACTACAGGCTATTGCACCTTCATAGGAGGCAATCTGGTTACCTGGAAGAGCAAGAAGCAGAAGGTGGTATCATGTTCAAGTGCTGAGGCAGAATATGTGAGCCATGAGGAAGCTGACTAGTGAGCTCATTTGGATCAGAAATTTGCTAAGAGACTGGGCATGAGACTACAACACCAATCACAATGCACCGCGGATAACCAGTGCAGCCATTCATATAGCTTCAAATTCAGTCTTCCATGAGAGAACAAAGCACATTGAAGTGGATTGTCACAAGGTAAGACAAGCTGTGGAGCAGAAGATCATCTTACCTTGTTACACTAAGTGAAGACCAGCTAGCTGATATCTTCACCAAAGGAGCAAGCACTAAAGTCTCGGAGTTCATCCATCCAAGATTGGGACTCATAGACTTGCTCTAGATGATTCTCAACCATGAGACATCTACTCTTTTTCCTTTGTGTGGTTTTGTCCCATTGGGTTTTCACACAAAGGTTTTAATGAGGATGTACTCATGTTTCCAAGCTCAACCATGCTGTATGGTTAAGCTTGAGGGGAGTATTGACAAAGGACTTCAAGAAATAAAGAGAAGAATCGATCAGACCAAGTGGAGAAAGACTTACACTTGGGCGATAGGTTGTTCCTCCTAGTCCCATAAGCTGCATTTAAATTACTTGGTGTGCACGGCCTCATCTCGTGACCTAGGGTGACTTAAGACAAGGAATGGATGGGAGCTGGTCGAAACTTGAATCCTTCTTGCTGCACTTGACCGCTGAGAGCAAGGAGACAAGTTGGGGATTTATTTATAGTATTAGTCACATGAGCTACTTAAGGATCGAAGAGGACAAGATGGCTCCAAGACCGCTGAGGTCTGTCCTGTTATCGACCAGAGCTACCATTCTTTATTCTTTTCTTAGTTTATGAGTTTCATTGTTTATTCATTAAAACCTAAGGCACCTTGCCTTTAAATACTTGTAAATGTTGCACATTATTCTCAAAGAAATCATATCCTTCCTCATTGCACTTGACTCTCTCTCTCTCTCACGAACTCATCCCTCTCTCTCTCTTGTTCTTCACTCTGTTCTTCACTCTGTTCTTCATTTACTTTCACTAGTGAAGCCAGGGAATGTGTTGAGATTGAAGAAGGCAATATATGGGCTAGGCAGGTCACAGAGAGCTTGAGTACGAGAGCTGGTACACTCAATGGGAGAGGGTTCAGGAAGTCTGAACTTGATCATACACTCTTCCACTGGTTGGACCATCAGGGATCATTGTGATTCTAGTGTATGTGGATGATTTGATTATCACAGGAAGTGATAAGGCTGGGATTAAAGCCACTAAAGAGTTTCTCAAGTCGTGTTTGATATTAAAGACTTGGGAGAGATGAATATTTCTTGGGGTTGTTGGAATGAAGAAGAAGCGGTAGCAGAGTGATCAAAGTCCATGTGCAAAGATAGTGCAAAAGAAATGATCACAGAGAATGCACAAGAAAGATCATGAAGTGTGCAGTCATTGGTCAGCCTTGAGATCACTAAAGGAGAATGTGCAAAGTGGGATCAAGATCAAGAATGTTCAAAGTGAGGGTTTGATAAGTTGGTGCAAAGTCGAGGGAATTACACAAAAAGACCAGAAAAATCATCAAGAAAAGAATATATCATTTTGGCCAAAGGAGATCAGTTTGAATTCAAACTGAGATCACATGTCAACTTGACCAAAGAGCTGTTAGGACCTGTCATTGTCTCTCATTCTGGCGTGCTCAGTCTGTCCCAGCCAGCCTGCCCCTCGATTTCCCCACAATATTATTTGTTTACTCATTCCTGTTTTATTAGTTGTTTAATGTGTTTGTTTGTCTTGTAACTTTGGCTATAAAGCCATTCATCATGTATCCGCGAAATTGTAAGCTGAGAGGGGAGTTCCCTTTCTTCTTCACCATTCTCTGGTCTCATTTCAATCTCTCAACTCTGGTTTCTCTATTCTCACAAACAGTCATAATTCTCTCTTAAACTCTCGAGAATCTCTCATACTCTTTGAAGTGAAAGTTAACTCTCTCCTTCACCAATTCTCTCATTCTCTGGTTACTTTACTCTTCATACTCTCTATTCTCTTGTTACCCACGAGCTCAGTCTCACTCACACTCTCAAACACTCTTATTCTCTGTTTGCATACAATCTGTCCAGCAAACTCATTCTCTCTTTCTCAGTCTTTCTCTTGTTCTGTCTCAACCAGACTCTCACATACACTCACACACCTTAATCTATCTATTCTCACATGGTATCAGAGCTCCCAAGCTCCTGAAATTCACAAGTCTTCCCATGAATCAAGTTCAAACTCACCCTCATTGTTTTTAAAAACCATTGGAGAGTTTCTGCCTGATAGTGGTTCAATCTCTTCAAGAGGAAGAAGACTGCAACCATGGCGTGTCTAGAGACTTCAAGGTCTGTCATCCTTCCTCATGTTCAGCATGAAGAGATCTCTTGGAGAAAGAAGGTTCTGGAGCTGTTTGGCAACAATACTCTAACCAAGTCTGTACAAGCGTTTTCATGTTCTTTCCAAGATGGAATCTCTCGTGTTCGAGAAGGCACGGTAGTCAGGAAGAAAGGAGGGGTCTTAAGCATGAGTGGTTCAAAGGAAAGCACACACAAGAAAATGGAGTGGGTTAGAGAACCCAAATGATAATTTGTAAGAAGATTAAGGAAGATTTGTGAAGAAGAGTAAGAAGATTAAGAACAAGAAGATGAGGCGATTAGAATCAGAGAGAGAGAGTTGTGAGTCTGAAGAAACATATTTTCTTGTATTGATTTAGGAACCTATTACACACTATTTAAAGAGCAAGCTGTAGTGGAGCCTGAGAAGCAATAAAATAATTGAGAGAAAGTACAAGCAAGGAATAAACAAATAGGAAGAAGCCCGGCTGGCTCGGCCAGCCATGGTGAAAGTGACTGGTCTGCGGCTCTCCCTTCTTCTTTCTTCATTGATTCTCCTCCTCAAGTGTCGACACTTCTTCTTCATTCCTGGTTGATTTAAATGCCTTTCCTGGTCGAGTATTTCACTTGCCTTGCAAGTTACTCTAGAGTCACTCTTTGACTTGTCTGAGGACGGCATCCATTTGATCACTTCACCAACCTTGTATTCCCTTGCATTCTCTGTGTGTGTCTCTTTACTGATGTAATAGGCTTCTCATTATTTGCTTCATGTCAACACTCCCCTCAAGCTTGACCATGAGATTGGTCAGGCTTGGAAAACCATGAAGCATTCCCTCATTAAAACCTTTACTTGGAAAAACCACTTGGGATAAAAACCAAGCAAAGGAAAAAGAGTAGAACACTCCATGGTGAGAGGATCAGTGACATGTGAGATCTATGAGTCCAAGCTTAGGATGAATGAACTCACAGACCTTGATGCTTGCAGCCTTGGTGAAGATGTCAGCAAGTTGATCTTCACTTCGGTATAGCATGGGAGGATCTCTTGCTGTTCCATGCTTGTCTTACCTTGTGGCAGTCTACTTCTATGTGCTTTGTCCTCTCATGAAAGACTGAATTGGATGCAATGTGTATTGCAGCCTGGTTGTCTAATGCATGGTCATTGGTGTGGTGATTTCAATCCCAAGTCTCTTAGCAGTCCCTTGATCCATATGAGCTCACTTGTAAGCTTTCTCATTGATCTATACTCTGCCTCAGCACTTGAACAAGACACCACCTTCTGCTTCTTGCTCTTCCATGTGACCAGATTCCCTCCAATAAAGGTGCAATAGCCTGTGGTTGATCTTCTGTCCTCTATCTCCAGCCCAATCAGCATCACAATACCCCACAACCTCAGTGCTCTTGTTACCGCCATCCATACTCCCGACCAGGTGCTGTTCTTAAGTATCTTAAGATTCTTTCCACCATGTTCCAGTGATGTATCTTGGGGGCTTGCATATGCTGGCTTACTTGGTTCACTGCAAAGCACACATCTGGCCTAGTGATAGTGAGATAGATGAGCTTCCCAACCATTCTTCTATACTTCTTGACATCAGTGAAGGGAGTTGCATCATACTCCCCTCTCGCAGCACCTTGTAACCTTCTTAATGGTGTCTTGGCCTGTCTACCTCCGAGATCTCCTGCCTCATTTAAGATATCAAGTGTGTACTTCCTTTGGGATAAGAAGAGGCCCTCCTTGGATCGGCACAATTCAATCCATAGGAAGTACTTTAACTCTCCCAAGTCCTTAATATCAAAGGCGGTTTAAGGAAAGCTTTAGTTGAGGAGATACCTTCCTGGTTACTACCGTGATGATGATATCATCCACATACACCAAGATGACTACAATGCCTTGACTGCTGGTCAGAGTGAATAGAGAATGGTCTGCTTGAGACTTCACAAAACCTCTCCCATTGAGTGTTGTGCTTAGTTTGTGGTACCAGGCTCTTGGAGATTGCTTTAAGCCATAGATGGCCTTCTTTAGTCTTAAGACATTTCCTGGTTTCACCATATCTTCTAGACCAGGAGGTGGTCTCATATAGACTTCATCTTCCAACTCTCCTTGAAGGAATGCATTCTTCACATCCATCGCCATAGATCCCACTCAAGATTGACAGCAAGAGATAGGAGGATCCTTATAGTATGCAGCTTAGCCACTGGTGCAAAGGTGTCTAGATAATCTTCACCATAGACCTGAGTGTATCCTCTTGCCACTAATCTTGTCTTCCTTCTTTCTGGCTTGCGTTGGCTCCATACTTGATTGTATATAACAGCCTGCTGGTTCTGCTTTCTTTCCTTTGGGAGAGCTGTCTCAAACCATGTGTCATTCTTAACCATGGCTCCCATCTCATCTCCAACTGATGCTCTCCATTCCTCATGTTGCATAGCCTCTTCATATGTCCTTGGAATATATTCTTGATCCAATTCACTGATAAATGCTTGGTGCTTTTCTGGATAATGTGCAGCGAGCAAACAGCACTGGTTGGATGAGCTACAGCCTCAGCATTGAAGTATACTCTTGTGTTGATCCAATTTGAAGCTGGTCTCCTGATCCTTGTGCTCCTTCTCAAGGGCTGTACTTGCTCAGGTTCTGCTTCATTTCCATGGTCTGGCTCCTCCACTTGAATCTCGATGTCGGTCGATTGTATCTCATCTTGATCATGAACTCACGAGTTGTCTTGAGGTTGAGCTGGCGGACTGCTCATCATTCCATTACCCCCTCATGATCAGGATGAGTAACTTCCACATCTTCTATGGTGCTGACCCTGGATAGGCTGTCTAGTCCCTGAAACACTTGAAGGCGTGGGTGAAAAGATCGAGATTGTAGGTCTCTTGGATGGCGGATGGACTTCACCTTGAGCTATGGATTGCTCGAGAGGTTGTTTATGCTACTCCTCGGACAGGCGTCCTGCTTGATGTCTAGGATGTATCACAGAAGATTAACTCTCCCTTAGTGTGATATAGAAACATTCACCACTTGTGAACAAAGGAGATTAATCGTCTCAAGACTAGTTTGCACCAAAAAGAAGTTTATTGATAAAAGAATGATTGAAAGTTACATGGACGTGGTGCTGCTGTTTAAAAGCATAAAACATAAAACCCTAAGCCTAAACCAATGTGGTTTAGGAAAACCAAACAAATCTATTGCTAATTGATTTAAAACACCAAACCGACTCTAATGGGTTTATAAAGCCCAAAACCTCTTCCTAATGAGTTTACATAAATAATAAAACCAAATACACTTAAAATAGACCATAATGGTCGTGCATAATCATATTGGGCCAATCATAAACCAAGCTGGCTTGTCCTTCCACTTTTGGGCGATAAAGGCCTTTTTGAACAACTCTTTCTTGGGCTCGATCCATCTTGTTCCAGGTCCGACCAAGCTGCTCCTTATGCTCATTTGGATGATAAAGGTCCTCATCATGTTCCATTTCCTGCTCTGGTTCTCAATCTTCCATTTCCAACTCAATTCTGCATATGTCGGTTTGACCAGTCCATTTCTCGATCGGTGAATCTCCCATTCCATTTCTGTCGAACCAGCTTCATCCTATCCATTTCCTTGTCAATCAGGGTTGTCACAGGTCGTCCATGATTGTCCAAAGTCAGTCCATGCTTTATAAAGGCCACATCAAGGCCCATAGCCTTTTCTCGGTCCGATTACCTCATGGATCAAGCCTTTTAGCTTTCCATAAAGCTCATCGGTCGTTCCATTATCCATTTCTAGCTCCTTCTTTCCTTGACTTCATGTTCTTTAGTATGGAGCTGATCAGGGTCACATCCTCTCTCCTTCAAAGGATTTGTCCTCGAATCGAGACTTGTAAGATGATAGAAACATGATCATCTGGATCAAATACCCATGACTGCAATCCTTTTCCATGCTTCAGCAAGCTCTTGGAACCTTGATCATCTCTAAGCTCCTCCGTGCCTTAGTATGTAGCAAACAAAACTTTCCTTTCCATTTAACTCATAACGGCTGCTGGCAAAAGCTTCTCTCCATTTACTCCATAAGCGCCTCAACCATGGCTGTCTCAGCATGTGTTCTATGCTCTCCCGGATAGAATGAGAGCATTAGATCTCTAAAAACAAGCGAAACCTTGCTGATTGATCCGGTGGCGAACCTCCTTGTGGCTGCCTAGGAGAATATCTATGATTTCTCTCAATACACCTTGCCCAATGCTCATTATAACTTGGTTCTCATGCTGCATAGGGTCTGAGTGGTCGTGTAATGATCCCCATATTCATTCTCAAGCTTTGGCATCTTTTTAACCACACAAGTTTCGTTTTGTTACTCAGCTGGTTACGATCAGTTATGGGACTGATCAGAAGTGTTACCTCCTGTTTCTCCTCTATTTTTACTGCAGATACTCAAGATCACACCATCCTCTCTCCTTCAAAAGATTTGACCTCAAATCTTGTTTTCAGTGAAGAAACCTTGCGATCAAGCTTGTATGAAGCTGTTTTTCGCACGGATTGTTGTTACTTATACTAACACGGAAGCTTCCTCCTCGGTTCAAAACAACTTGCCAAGCCGTTAACATCTCAAATACTCCACTAAGCTGGTCTGGAAGTCTAAAGTATACCAGGTCAGTAAGCGGAAGATAAAGACTGAAAGCTTTCACGCTTGCTCAACGGTAGAAAGCACCACTTCAAGAGCATTAGATGACCCTCGGGAACTTTTTTCTTGTTTTCTTTGATCAGGCGCGTGGCACACTCAGTTTCTGCAACTTGTGCCTCCTCCTCTAGTTTTAGATGGTTGTCCAGTTGTCCTTCACAAGAGTGGTTGGTTCGATTCAGCTTGTTCTCTCACCACTTTTTCTGCGGTTTCTTCTTTCTTCTCTCTTGGTTCCTTACGGCAACTTAGCTCATAGTCTCTTGATGCTGGGCGTGGGGCTGAAGTCTGTTGTGTTTTTCATCACAGCAGTGAGTGATTGATCTATCATGTTCCTGAGGTCTTGCTTGAGCTGTGGGTTTTGCAATTCCTCAATATATGCTTGATGTAGCTCTGACTTTCTTGGTGCCTCACCACCATAGTATGTCTTTGGCTCATCTTTTGGTGTCCTAACATGTCCTTTAGCTGAACCAGATTGGCTGTGCATCCTTTCCAAATCAGTTTGACCATACCTCTTGGCTACAAACCTTTTCTTCATGACAGCCTTCATCTCATACCAAGAAGAAATTTGTTGCTCTCCATCTTGTCTCACGGTATTAGGCGTCGATACCACCAATCAAGTGCATAACCACATAAACCGTAGATGCCAATTGAGCGCTGCTTCTGTGTACCCTTGACACCTAATAATTAAATCCATAATCTTTTCCCATTCTAGGTATGTATCGGATCATAGTCTCCATAGAAGGGTGGAATCGGAATCTGTCTTTTTCTTCTTTGATTCCCTTGTTGCTTTGCACTCGGCTTTCTCTTCATGGTTTCTTTTTCTTTCAAAATAATACATATGAGACTGCTGGATATGATAGATCCGCGTGATTTAGGTTAAGAACAAAATCCCCAAACCTTCAAGTGGCTCGATACCACTTGGTGCGACCACGGATAGGCTGTCAGTCCACGAAACACTTGAAGGTGGGTGAAAAGATCAAGAGATTGTAGGTCTCTTGGATGGCGGATGGACTTCACCTGGCTATGGATTGCTCAGGAGGTTGTTTATGCTACTCCTCAGACACAGTCCTGCTTGATGTCTAGGATGTATCACGAGAAGATTAACTCTCCGCAGGTGTGATATAAGCGTTCACCACTTGTGAACAAAGGAGCGATGTCGTCTCAAGGCTGGTTTGCACCAAAAGAAGTTTATTGATAAAAGAATGATTGAAAGTTACATGGACGTGGTGCTGCTGTTTAAAAGCATAAAACATAAAACCCTAGCCTAAACCAATGTGGTTTAGGAAAACCAAAACAAATCCATTGCTAATTGATTTAAAACACCAAACCGACTCTAATGGGTTTATAAAGCCCAAAACCTCTTCCTAATGAGTTTACATAAATAATAAAACCAAATACACTTAAAATAGACCATAATGGTCGTGCATAATCATATTGGGCCAATCATAAACCAAGCTGGCTTGTCCTTCCACTTTTGGGCGATAAAGGCCTTTTTGAACAACTCTTTCTTGGGCTCGATCCATCTTGTTCCAGGTCCGACCAAGCTGCTCCTTATGCTCATTTGGATGATAAAGGTCCTCATCATGTTCCATTTCCTGCTCTGGTTCTCAATCTTCCATTTCCACTCAATTCTCGCATATGTCGGTTTGACCAGTCCATTTCTCGATCGGTGAATCTCCCATTCCATTTCTGTCGAACCAGCTTCATCCTATCCATTTCCTTGTCAATCAGGGTTGTCACAGGTCGTCCATGATTGTCCAAAGTCAGTCCATGCTTTATAAAGGCCACATCGAGGCCCATAGCCTTTTCGGTCCGTACCTCATGGATCGAGCCTTTTAGCTTTCCATAAAGCTCATCAGGTGCGTTCCATTATCCATTTCTAGCTCCTTCTTTCCTTGACTTCATGTTCTTTAGTATGGAGCTGATCAGATCACACCATTCTACTGCCTCTTCTACAGCTTGTGTTGGTTCCTCCACGACCTTCTCTGGTTCCTTGGTAAGCCCGATGCCGAGTCTTTCCATGATTACTCTCAAGTTGTTGGCTGCTGCCAGAGCCAGATTGAGATAGATCCTTGAGTTCTCCCCAACTCTGCTCCTCATAATAGCCTGTTGATTCTATGAACTTGACATCCACGGAGACTAACTCTCTAATTAATGCGGAACATAGCATTTGTACCCTTTACGATGTGAATATCAATAAACATTGCCTTTGTGCTACGGCCTCTAACTTGTTTCTGAGTTCTCCTGGAACCAAAGACACACACCCAAACACGCATAAATCTATTTTAGGTTTAGTTTTGGTCAGTACCTCATATGGAGTGGCCTCTTGAAGCACTCTTGTAGGTGTCGCGGTTGATAAGGTAGGTGGCGGTGACTCTGCATCTCCCCAAAAATCTTTTAGGCACATTACCATGGAACATCATCTCTAGCTACCTCCATTAGGTGCTATTCTTTCTCTCACCCGCGCCATTTTGTTGAGGTGTGTAGGGGCAGCTGGTTTGTTGGATGATCCCATGGGCAGCTAGATGTTGTTTGAAGGCTGTGCTAGTGTATTCACCACCATTATCTGATCTAAGAATCTTAATCTTAACATTGAAATGGTTAGTGACATAGTTCTGAAAATTTTTAAAAGCTTACAGCACCACATCTTTTGATTGCAACAGTGTGATCCATGTGTATTTAGATTTTTCATCTATGAATGTCACAAAGTATTTATGTTGTTCTCTAGATGCCTGGGGCAGTCCACATCAGAATGAATTAAATCAAAGCAATTATCATAGATGGTCATTGATTTAGGAAAGACACTCTTACAATGCTTTCCTAAGATACAAGCCTCACAATCACTTTTAAAAGAAATGCTAGGTAACAGGATGTTGAGAGCGAGAATGAGGATGTCTAATCAGCATGCCATATTACATCTTTAGGGAATTGAAAACAGAATTGAAACAAGATAAATCGAAGTTGGCGAGTGTCCTCAAGCAAATACAAGTCTCCTTGGTTACACCCTTGCCAAGCAACTTACTTGACTCAATATCCTGAAAATAAACTTCATTAGGATTGAATGTAACATGGCCAGTTTAGATCATTGGTGACCTTTTAGAGAAACCAAGTTTGAAGCAAAGGTGGGCATGTAAAATGCCTTAGAAACTTTATCAAACAATTTCAATTCACCTATACCTCTTATAGGAATTTTATCACCATTTGCTATCATCACATTTCCTAGTGCTGGTTCCACATTTAATTAAACTAGAATCACTAATCATGTGGTGAGAAGCACGAGTCGATAATCGATGGCTAGTATTTTTAAAAATGTTTAGAATTCTCGGGTGTGAAAGCATTGTGGAATAACCAAGAGTTTTAGGTATACCAGAGTTGTCTTTCAAGGCCTTGATGAGAGCATTGATTATCTCATCCTGGTTGGTCCTTGCTGTGGAGTACATTGATGTAGAGGCCATAGCACTTCCTCCACCATTGTTGTTAGAACACTTTGAGCTTGGAGTCAGGTTCATTCCCATCGGTTGAAAGGTGAGCTCTTGCATCTGGCGTGGCTCCTTGAACTTGTTGGGCTTAAGGTGAGGGTGGAGAATCCAGCACTTGTCTTTCATGTGGCCTTTCTTCTTGCAATGGTCACATATCAAGACCTTTTCTCATCCTCTTGTAAGCGCCTTGTTTGCTTGCTTCTTCAGCTTGGTGAGCCATGGTTAAGTCTCCTTTACTCCCAAACAAGCTCTTGAGCCTTCCTCCTTCGGATTTGAGCACATACTTCATCCAGGTCAGGTAGCTTATCAGCTCTCAAGATGTGCTTAACCAGACTTCCATAAGATGGGTTTAGAGTGAGCAGTAGTCCAACACTTTGTCTTCTTCACCTTGTTAAGAGAGTGGCTGGATCAGTTGTGTGAGGTCTTAGTAACTCAGCTCTGCTTGAGAGAGATCTGTACTTGCGAAATGGGGTTGAAACTCTTCATCCCCTTGACTAAGAACATTGATGGCTCTTTTCACTTCAAAGACTCTAGTAAGGTTGGAGACATTTCCATACACTTTGTAGAGATGCTTGGTGGTCTCACATATGAGTAAGACTCCATAATAGCTGGTTCAGGGAGCTAAGGAGGGCTGTGAGCACCATGAGATCTTCCTGGCCCCATTTGTCTTCATCAGCTACCACCTTCTCCTTTCCATCTTCTCCTTGGATAGTTTGTTTTGGAGCTGCTTACTTTGAGACATGGCTCCATAAACCTTTTCCTCCAAGGCAATCTTCACCATCTGGCCCATAAGAGGTAATTAACTCCCTTTAAGGTCACAGGAATGCTGAGAGTTCGGTTGTTGTTGCTATCCATCTTTGCCTTCACTTTCAAGAGAACAAGAACAGGAGAGAAGGATTTAAGAGATGAATATGAGTAAAAAGCAGTATTCTTGAGAGCGAGTAGGTTCAAGAGCTTTGTTGCTCGATACCATGATAATTTGTAAGAAGATTAAGGAAGATTTGTGAAGAAGAGTAAGAAGATTAAGAACAAGAAGATGAGGGCGATTAGAATCAGAGAGAGAGTTGTGAGTCTGAAGAAAACATATTTTCTTGTATTGATTTAGGAACCTATTACACACTATTTAAAGAGCAACAAGCTGCATGAGTGGGCCTGAAGAAGCAATAAAATAATTGAGAGAAAGTACAAGCAAGGAATAAACAAATAGGAAGAACTGGCGGCTGGCTCGTCCGCCATGGTGAAAGTGACTGGTCTGGGCTCTCCCTTCTTCTTTCTTCACGTGATTCTCCTCCTCAAGTGTCGACACTTCTTCTTCATTCCTGGTTGATTTAAATGCCTTTCCTGTCGGTATTTCACTTGCCTTGCAAGTTACTCTAGGTCACTCTTTGACTTGTCCGGACGGCATCCATTTGATCACTTCACCAACCTTGTATTCCCTTGCATTCTCGTGTGTGTCTCTTTACTGATGATGTAATAGGCTTCTCATTATTTGCTTCATGTCAACACCAAACTCCAAATATGGCAAGTTCAAGTGAACTGTGTGCCTTGGAGGTTCAAGGAACCAACTCGGTTCTGGGTTATAATTAAACCTCTTTCCCTTGAGTATAGCTTATATTAATATGTCTGGTTGTGTTGAGTGATGTGCTTGGTATTGGGGCGGTTTAAAGTTGCTAGAGTTGTTGAACCTAGTTTCGTCCAATGATACTTAAGAGTGTGTGTGTGTGTATTGTTCTAGGATTCTTTGAGCTTGCTAGCATGGTTTTGTCTAGTTTCTGTTCTAGAATCATTAATCTGAATTGTGTGTGGTATAAGCTAGTTGTTTAGCCAGTGTTGTCTCTTGTTGCATTGCTAGAGGTCTAGGAGAGTTTCCTGTCTTGTCTTTGCATTCATGTTTTGCATAATGAGATATATGAGTTGTCTAGTCTCTGTGCTTGTCATTAAATTGATAAAATTGCCTAATTGCCATGTTATTGATGAGTTATCATACCTGGCGATTCTTGATGTTGTGTGCATGGAGTTGAACTGAATGAGTTGTTTAGATTCTTACATCCATTGCATTTTTTCTCAAAAACATTGGGATCAGACTTGGTGAGTTATCAAGGGCTGATCCTAGTGTGTGTGGTCTGATTCTTGCTGGAGTTTGAGTGATGTTTCAGGTACCACAGTGTTGTTCTCTGTCCATCATCAAATCAAGACAAAGAAGAAGATTTTGCCCATGCTGTTGAGCCTACACATGGTGTATATTCCGACCATGGAGAGATTGTTGGAGAAGAGGTCAGATGGTAATAAGTCTTGGTTGAGCCAGAACACGGCTGTCCTTTGAAGATCCAAGGAGGATTGATGGAGAGCAGAGCCAGGGCGTTGACCAACCATACACCAGGCTGGATCTTCTCATACCTTGTGTGTAGAACCGGTTGAATTAAGCAGGCCTGTTTGGGTGTTGAGCTCCTGGTTCAAGAGACACACAAGGAAGAATGGTGGTGTAAGGCATTGGAGCGAGACCAAGGGTGGATCAGTTGTCTTAAGCAGGTGTTGGGACTGTTGTGCTCTGGTTCAAGTTCAGTATTGCTCACTTCCAAGCTTGGTCCTTCACATATACTCTGGATCAAGCTTGAGGAGGGTAATGGTGAGCACTCCTGAAGGTTCAAGTCGTCCATTGCCTCACAGAGATCAGAAATGGAGTTCACTCGATCATAATTGGAGTTTGCAAGTGGTGGAGTTCACTCTTGCATTACTTATTGCTGGGATCAAAGAAGCCATCTAGAACCCATTGCAACCATGTGATTGGCGTGTGATTGAGCTTCCATGATCTGGACTGTGTCTTACCTGATGCCAAGAGGGTGGAAAGGAAGTACGAAGAAAACCACCATTCAAGCCAGAGGCGGTGGTTTCAAGGCATTGGTGATCATTGGCTCTCATCTTCCAAGCTTGACCATATACTCTCATTCTCGGGTCAAGAGGAGGAAAGTTAAATGAGAAGCCAATGTCCATTCTTCAAGCCATTGCAAGGATTCAAGAAGACTCCAACCAGCATGTGATACTTGGCTTAGCAACAAGAGCTGTCCATCTAGTGTGCCTTAAGAGAAGGTCTTAAAGAGGCTGATGAGAAGGTTGTAAAGTCTCCCCACCAAGTTGGAAACTCAAGAAGACAATGCAGTGGCTGCTGTGAAAAGGAATGGAGTGAGAGATTCAAGTCCACAAGAAGGCGGAACACTCTCACCAACATTCCACAAATATGCAAGGGGAGTAACAGTTCAATCTTTGAGTTTAAGTTTGAATGGTTTATGCCTTGAGATTGAAAATATTATGCATTGTTTGAATCAGGTACTTGGAGCTCATAGCGAGTATGGTCGTGGATCAAACCCTTTGATGATGAGGAGGTCGGAAGAAAGGGAGACAAGAACCAGCCACATGGAGAGTTCAAGCAGCTTTGAGTGTGAAGCAAGGAAGGCATTGGTGCCTGACTTGCCATGTGAAATCAGACCATGATCGAGTCTAAGGATTCCACCATGAGTTATCTGAAACTCCTTAGACTCACTGGCCAATCCCAGGCATTGTTGAACTCCACTCTTTTTCCTAAGTGTTGGTTTTATCCCATGAGGTTTTCCACACTTAGGTTTTAATGAGGAGCTTCTTCAGTGTTCCAAGCTTGTCCAAGGGTCTCCTATGTTCAAGCTTGAGGGGAGTGTTGGAATGAAGAAGGAAGAAGCGTGGCTGAGAGTGATCAAGGCGTCCATGTGCAAAGATAGTGCAAAAGAAATGATCACGAGAGAATGCACAAGAAAGATCATGAAGTGTGCAATGTCGGGTCAGCCTTGAATCACTAAAAGGAGAATGTGCAAAGTCAGGATCAAGATCAAGAATGTTCAAAGTGAGGGTTTGATAAGTTGGTGCAAAGTCAGGGAATTCACGATGCAAAGACCAGAAAAATCATCGAGAAAGAATATATCGTTTGGCCAAAGGAGATCAGTTTGAATTCAAACTGAGATCACATGTCAACTTGACCAAAGAGCTGTTAGGACCTGTCATTGTCTCTCATTCTGACGTGCTCAGTCTGTCCCAGCCAGCCTGCCCCTTCTGATTTCTCCACAATATTATTTGTTTACTCATTCCCTGTTTTATTAGTTGTTTAATGTGTTTGTTTGTCTTGTAACTTTGGCTATAAAGCCATTCATCATGTATCACGAAATTGTAAGCTGAGAGGGAGTTCCCTTTCTTCTTCACCATTCTCTGGTCTCATTTCAATCTCTCTAACTCTGGTTTCTCTATTCTCACAAACAGTCTCATAATTCTCTCTTAAACTCTCGGAATCTCTCATACTCTTTGAAGTGAAAGTTAACTCTCTCCTTCACCAATTCTCTCATTCTCTGGTTACTTTACTCTTCATACTCTCTATTCTCTTGTTACCCACGAGCTCAGTCTCACTCACACTCTCAAACACTCTTATTCTCTGTTTGCATACAATCTGTCCATCAAACTCATTCTCTCTGTTTCTCAGTCTTTCTCTTGTTCTGTCTCAACCAGACTCTCACATACACTCACACACCTTAATCTATCTATTCTCACAGGATTGAGATATGCAGATCTAAGGAGGGCCTGTTTATGTCTCAAAGGAAGTACACTATGGATATGCTGAAGGAGACTGATGTGCTTGGAGGGAAGATAGCTAAGACACCTCTTGAGGAGGGATATAAGGTCTTGCGTGAGGGGGAGGTTGAAGAAAATCAGTTATTTGAGGATCCTAAGCTGTATAGAAAGATGGTTGGCAAGCTGATCTACTTGACCATCACCAGACCAGACATATGTATTGCTGTGAACCAAGTGAGTCAGTATATGCGGCGCCAAAGGTACATCAACGGAAGATGGTTGATAGGATCTTGAGGTATTTGAGTGGCACGCCGGACAAGGAGTTTGGATGGGTTGCAATGGCAGTACGAAGTAGTTGGGTATTGTGATGCTGATTGGGCAGGAGATAGAGTGGATAGAAGATCAACTACTGGGTATTGCACATTCATTGGAGGAAACCTGGTTACTTGGAAGAGTAAGAAGCGAAAGTGATCTCTGTTCAAGTCTTGAGGCTGAGTCTGAGGGCAATGTTGAAGCTGACAAACGAGTTGGTATGGATCAAAGGTATCTTGAAGCATCTGGAGATTGAGCAGAGCACCCCTATGACAATGCACTGTGACAATCAAGCAGCTATCCATATTGCTTCTAACTCTGTCTTTCATGAGAGGACAAAGCATATAGAAGTTGATTGTCACAAGGTGAGGCAGATGATTACCCTTGGAGTGATTCGCCATGTTATACAAGAAGTGAAGATCAGCTCGCAGATGTGTTTACTAAGGCAGCAAGATTAAAGACAATGGAGTCCATACTATCTAGGCTTGGACTCATTGATCTTACACCAAGGAGCTGAGCCCCTTAACCATGGAGTCTCCACTCTTTTTCCCTCATCAAGGTTTTGTCCCAATGGGTTTTCCTTGGTGAGGTTTTAATGAGGAGGTCTTCATACCCAAGCTTGACTTGTTCTACATGGTCAAGCTTGAGGGGAGTGTTGAGATGAGGAGTTGATACATTGAGAGAGGAAGAGATTTGGAGAAGTCGAGTTAACTTTGGGGATTTACCACGGTAACTTTGTTTTACTTGTGGTAACTAAGTTAAAGCTTGGAAGTTACCATGCACCACTTTGGTGGGTGAATCACGTCCAACAAGGAGTAGGGATAAGGAAGAGCAGTCTGAGAGGAAGAAGAGAGCCTTGGACAGCCTGTCATGTGCTGGAAAGAAGAAGTTGCTTTAGCATGTTGCAAGCATGTGAGAAAGCATAGCCAAGTATTTCAAAAGGAGTTCCAGCTGTCCATTGACTACACATGCTTGTGTATTTCAAAACCCTTGTTGCTTTCTCTATATATACTTGTAAACCTCATCAGAAATTAATCAATGAAGTTTTGAGTCTCTCTCTTTTCTCTCACTAAAATCTCTTAATCTCTAATCTTTCATTTAATTATCTCGATTGTTTGAATCATGCTCTAAAACACAAAAGTGTTTACTCGGTGGCTTATCTCACCCTGGTGGATCGAGCGTTGGAAGAAGCTCGCAAAAGTCGACGGGCTGTCATGAGCTGACAGCATCTTGGTATCTTTGGGAAGATGCCAAAGCATGTGAGGATCTGATTGGCTCATTTCAAAGAGGCACTCCCCTTCTTGTTGACTTCCTGCGCCCATGTTGATTATTTTGAGTGAAACCCTTGTATTCATTTCACTATATATTGTAACCTCTTCTCATTAATAAACTAAGCAAGTAATGAAAGTCTCTTATTATCCAGAAATGGTTCTTAGCTTTTAAATCTCATAATCTCTTCTCTAATCTCTTAAATCTCCTTTAATCTTCATTAAATCTCTGTTCAATCTTCTTATGGCTTAAGATCCTTAGAAATCTTATGGTATCGAGCCAGGTTGGCTTTTCAACCTGTGTTCTTAAGTGTTAGATGTGTGTTCTTGAGGATTGTTGGTGCTAGATCTTTGAAAACTTGTTTACGTGGCTGTTGGTGTTTGTTCTTTGAGATCTGGTCTCAAGTTCGTTTCTGTTGGTGGCCAAAGCTTACTGGTGTTCTCAAGAGTCTGGTGTGGTGTTTGCGTGAAGAAGAAGGGTTTAAAAGGTGGAAGCTTTGAGGTGTTCTTGAAGGTTCAAGCTTAAAGTTCAGATCTTTGGAGTGTTTGGTGTTTGTGTGAGCTAAAGGAGAAGTCTTTGAGGTTGTCTTGAAGATTTAATCTGAAAGCTCAGATCTTTATCAACTTGTGTGGTGTGTTCTTTACAAAGTTGAAGTCTTTTCAAGCAATGGAAGGTGGTGGAGTCTACATGAAGGTTGCTGCTACTTTCAAGGAAATAACTATCTTGTGTGGTCAAGGATGGCGGGAATGCTGTTGGAAGCAAGGGTTGTTGAAACACATCACAAGGAGAAGCTCAACTTATTACTCAAGAGAGGAGGTTCAAGGGACTCAGTGATTCACTTGAGAAATGGCAACAAGAGGAGTGTATTGTGCTCGGCTCTTCTTGCATCTTTGGACGAGAATCGATGGAAGCTTACAGCTATTGTGAAACATAAAGGAGTTGTGGGACACATTGAAGAAGGTGTATGGGAATACATCAAATCTGAGCAGGGTGTTTGAAGTGAAGCAGGCTCGACAATCTGATCTGAGAGGACATGGACTTTGAGAAGCATTTGGGAAAGTTCGGGGCTTTATGGTGGAGCTAGAGATCTTTGAGGCCAAGTACTACTAATGCTGATGAGCTCAACAAGAGGAGAGAGCAAGACAAGGTGTTTGGGCTGCTACTCACCTTAAACCAGCCTATGGAGGTCTCATCCAGCACATGCTGAGAGATATAACTGCGACTTGGAAGAAGTGTGTGCTTTCCGGATCAAAAGGAGCATGGTTCCATGGGATTGTTTGGCAAGAAGGGAAAGGAGCTGGCTTTAGCAAACCAGGCATCACCGCGCTGAGCAAGGAGAAGTGTCACAAGCTAACAAAAGTACATGGGAAGTATGAGAAGTTCAATGGAAGCTGTGATCATTGCGAAGCAAGGTCACAAGAAGAGTCAATGCTGGATACTTCACCCACATTTGAAACCGCCAAGTTCAACAAGGAGGCAAAGGCACATTTGGGAGAGGTTAATGGTGGTGTAAGCTCAAGCAAGGCTCAAGAGATGGAAGTGGACAATGGGAAGTCCTTGAGTGGCTTATCTTGGCGGTTCTAGCTCGAGAGGCAACAGATGTGAGTACTTGAAGAGATCAGACTTGGATGCTCTCATCAAACTCTTCAGGATAATGGTAACACCTTTGGGTATTCCTTTGGTGCATCCATGATTGCTAGTACTGATAGTTCAATAAACATACATGATCATCTTAGAAA
The DNA here is from genome assembly GCA_016771965.1 of Brassica carinata. NCBI lineage: Eukaryota > Viridiplantae > Streptophyta > Magnoliopsida > Brassicales > Brassicaceae > Brassica > Brassica carinata. The sequence continues at coordinate 52,933 of JAAMPC010000150.1, forward strand.
TTGTGATATTGATAGGATTGATCATGCATATGGTCTGCTCATGCATATAAGCCATCTAGTATTCTTGCTCATCTTGCTAAATCTTCTCCATGTTCATATAAACCTCTCATTGTTGACTCTGGTGCATCTCATCATATGATTAGTGACACTAAGCTGATCACTAGCATTGAGCCTGCCCATGGCAATGTGATGATAGCAAATGGTGCTAAAATTCCTATTAAAGGAATAGGAAAGCTCAAGCTGTTTGATAAAGACTCACAAAGCTCTTTATATGCCTGATTTCACTTCTAATCTATTATCGTGAAGAAATGTGCTACTGATCTGAATTGTAATGTCATCTTCAGTCCTAACAGTGTGAAATTTCAGGATATTGAGAGTAGCAAGGTGCTGGGAAGTGGGAAAACCAAAGGAGATCTTTATGTGCTTGAGAATCAGATTAACATTTCCAAATTTTAGTTGCTCGTTTTCTTGTTTCTACTAGTCTTAGCAAAGATGCATTGTGGCATGCTAGACTAGGACACCCTCATAATAAGGCTTTAAAACTGATGTTGCCAGGTGTTTCTTTTGAGAATAATGATTGTGAAGCTTGTATTTTAGGCAAGCATTGTAAAACTGTTTTCCAAACTCTTACACTATCTATGATAAGTGTTTTGATCTTGTGCACTCTGATGTTTGGACTGCTCCTTGCTTATCTAGGGAAAATCAGAAATATTATGTCACTTTCATTGATGAAAAATCCAAATACACCTGGTTAACTTTAATTCCAACCAAAGATAGGGTGCTTGATGCATTTAAAAATTTTCAATCATATGTGACTAACCATTATCGAAGCCAAGATCAAGATTTTCAGGTCTGATAATGGAAGTACAGGCAATGCATTCAAGGAACACCTCAGTGGCATTCTTCATCAAACTAGTTGTCCTTACACTCCACAGAAATGGAGTGGCTGAGAGGAAACGGGCACTTAATGGAGGTTCGCGAGGTCCATGATGTTTCAGGCCAATGTTCTAAAAGATTCGGAGTGATGCTGTGGTTCTGCTTGTTACTTGATCAACTGAACACCTACTCTTGTGTTGCATGGGAAGTAAGCCATTTGAGGTGCTCAACAAGTACAAGCCACTGACTCATCTCAAGGTCTTTGGGTGTCTTTGCTATGTCATGGTTCTGGTGAATTGAGAAACAAGCTTGAAGCCAAGAGCACCAAAGCTATGTTCATTGGGTACTCCTCAAGTCAGAAAGGATACAAGTGCTATATGAAGACACTAGGAGGGTAATGGTCTCTAGAAGTGAAGTTTGTAGAAGAAAGGGGCTACTTAAGAAAGAACCAGGAAGATCTGAAGGATTTAACTTAGGATAGAGCTAGTATCTTGAGGACAATCTTGGAGAACCTTGGGATCAATATGAACCAAGGCCAGAGTGGAGGAAGTGTACCAGGAAGGGCGCTACTGCTGCTGCTGAGGGTGACCAAGGGAGTCTGACTACTGATGGTGTTCATGTCCCCACCTTGATCATGAGAAGTGAACCAGAAACTAACCAAGGAATGGGAGAGAGTTCAAGTGGTCGAGAGTTCTAGCTCTCATGATCAAGGTGGTGATCAAGGTGTGGAGCCTAGAGATCATAAAGAAGTCTGATCGAGTGTGGTTCAGAAGAAGTGCAAGAAGATGAAGTGCAAAGTGAGCAACAACAAGCACCAGTACCAGCCTTGAGGAGAATATTATTTTTAGAGATTTGAATGTGTATAAGTTGTTTATGCAAGTATTAATCGAGTTTGAAGAGTGTATAAGGAGAAATGTATTTGAGAGAATAGATGGAGTGTCTCATACTTGCTTCTTCTATTAATGAGCTGAGGTTTACAATATATATAGATGGAAGAGAGCTAGGGTATCGACCATACATTTAGTCTTAAACACTAGTCTGCAGCGTGTGTAGTCAATGGGTGATGGGCGCTTGTTTGAAATGAATGCACCAGATGTGTCACCGCTTCTCCTTTACAGCCTGGCTCATCTTTGGAGGAAGAGAAGCAACTACGCCTTATCTCAAGCGGTCACAAGGCCATCCCACCTTCCTTCTCCATCAGATACTCTTCAAGTTTCCTTGACCGCCTTCTTCCCATTTACCATTTGCCTTTCACCTTGCGGTAACTCTCATGTCGGGGACATGCCTGTCCGTACACCTTGTGCCCTATCTTTGCACATTCAGAATGTGCTTAGACAATGATCTGAAGTGGTCTTGGGTGGGGTAGTCCGTTACATTTCCGTTACACAGTCCGTACTCCTCTCCCACTAAATGTGCCCAACTCTCATATCATCTCTTTCCCTCAATGCTCATCTCTTCTACTCTCTTATTGTCAACTCCACAACTTAACACTCCCCTCAGCTTGACCATGTGGAACAAGTCAAGCTTGGAATCTGATCAGTCTCCCTCATTAAAACCTCAACAAGGAAAACCCATTTGGGACAAAACCTTTGAAGAGGAAAAGAGTAGAACATCTCAGCGAGGAGAGTATTTAGTTGCTACCTCTTAAGTCAATGAGGCCCAGCCTAGCGTGGATGGACTCCATTGTCTTCTTCTTGCGCTTTTGTGAACACATCAAAGCTGATCTTCACTCCTTGTGTAACATGGTAACACCACTCCAAGCATGATCATTTGTCTAACCTTGTGGCAATCCACTTCTATATGCTTCGTCCTCTCATGAAACACTGAGTTGGATGCTATGTGAATAGCTGCGATTGTCACAGTGCATAGTCATCGGTGTAGCTTGATCAACCTCCACATGTTTCAGTATCCCTTTGATCCACACAAGTTCATTGGTAAGCTTGCATTGCTCGATATTCAGCTTCTGCTAGAGCATGACACAACCTTTGCTTCTTGCTCTTCCATGTGACAAGGTTACCTCCAATGAATGTGCAATAGCGGGTTGTTGATCTTCTATCAGCTCTATCACCTGCCCAATCTGCATCCATGATACCCCACCACTTCAGTACTCTTGTTGCAACCCATCCAAATGCCAAGGCTCCTTGTTCCATTCAGATACATCAGCAACCTCTCCACCATTCTCCAATGATGCTCCTTAGGCACCTGCATGTGCTGGCTGACTTGGTTTCGCAAAACATATATCTGGCGGTGATAGTCAGATATATGAGCTTCCCCAAGCTTCCTATATCTTTGGATCCTGAGAGCGGCTTGGTATCTGTAATCTCCCCTCCGTGGAACCTTGTAAGCATCCTCCATAGGCATCTTAGCTATCTTCCCTCATCTACACCTGCATCTTTCAACAGATCAAGTGTATATTTCCTTTGAGAATAACCCTTCCTTGGATGCTGCACTTCCGAGGAAGTATTTCATCTCTAAATCTTTTATCTCAAATCTGACTTGAGGAAGTCCTTAGTCTCTTGAATTCTGTTTTATCGAACCAGTAATGATAATATCATCAGCGTGACAAGGATACATATGATACCTGAGGTTGTAGTGAGGGTGAAGAGAGTATGGTCAAGTTCACACTTCTTGAACCCTCTCCCATTGAGGTGGAACTAAGCTTGTAGTACCAAGCTCTTGGAGACTGCTTAAGTCCATAGATAGCTTTCTTAAGTCTCAACACATTTCCTTCTTAACAAATGTTCTAGACCGGTGGTGGTAGCATGTAGACTTCATCTTCAAGCTCTCCTTGCAAGCATTCTTCACATCCATTTGCCACAGTTCCACTCCAAGTTCACGTGATAGAGCGAACTACTCTGATAGTGTGAAGCTTTGCAACTGGTGCAAATGTGTCTATATAGTCCTCTCCATAGGTTTGAGTGAATCCCCAGCTACCAGAGTCTTCCTTCTATCTATCTTCCCATTAGGTAGATACTTGATGGTTAAAATCCATTTGCATGACACTGCCTTCTTCCTTTTGGTAAAGTACTTTCATACCAAGTATCATTCTTTATCATGGCATTTGCTTCATCATTAACCGAGTCCCTCCACTCTTGAATCAGCATTGCTTCCTCATAACTCCTTGGAACATAGCTCTCATCAATCTCACTGTGAATGCTTGATGTTCTTAGGAAAGTGTGCAAATGAGCACCTGCTTGAGATGGATGCTCAGAGCTTGAGCATTGTAATACACCCTTGTGTTTACCCGGTTAGATGGATCTCTCCTTACTCTTGTACTTCTTCTCAAGGCAGGCTGTGGCTGTGGAGAAGACTGTTGCATTACTTCCTCTCCATTCCCACTTCTATATCGGTTCTTCACCTAGCTGACTTGCTTCAGCTCCATCACTTGGCTGACTTTCTTCAGCTCCTTTGTCATGATCAACCACTTCTTCAGCTCCACTGTCATTATGAACCACTTCTACACCTTGATCATGAGAACTAGAGCTCTCTTCTGCTCTACTAGATTCATCTCCCCTCATGGTCAAGGTGTGGTGTTCCTTGATGATCCCGATTACCTTGATGATACCCATTAACGATGATTCCCATTAGCGGGACCACTGGTGATCCGTTGATTCCCATCCCTTCAGGATTGTTCTCAATACTGAAGATCTATCACTTGTAAGATCCTTCAGATCCTCTTGATTCGCTCCTCATAGTACCCTCTTTCTTATGAATTTCACTTCCGCCTTCTTAACACCGCTTGTGTTAGGATCATAATAATTAATACCCCTTTTGGCTGGTGCGGTAACCAATAAACATGGCCTTCACACTCCTTGCTTCAAGCTTGTTTCTCATCTCACTTGCAACCATCACATAGCACAAGACAAACCTGCACATATACTCTAGGGATGGCTTGGATTGGTTCAATACCTCAAATGGAGATTTGCTTTGAAGGACTAAAGTTGGGGTTACGTTTATCAAAAAGCTGTTGGTCACAGCATCACTCCAAAACCTCTTGGGAACCTTTGACTGTAGCATAATGGTTCTTGCCACTTCCATGAGGTGCCTTTCTTCCTCTCAGCCACTCCATTTTGCTGAGGGTGTAAGGACAACTTCGTTTGATGCAAGGTACCATGCTGTGAAAGATGATGCTTGAATGCATGTCAGTGTACTCTCCCCATTATCTGATCTGAAAATTTTTATCTTGGCATTGTAATGGTTAGTCACATAGGATTGAAAACTTTTAAATGCATCAAGCACCCTATCTTTGGTTGGAATTAAGGTTAACCAGGTGTATTTGGATTTTTCATCAATGAAAGTGACATAATATTTGAAATTATCCCTAGATAGACAAGGTGAAGTCAAACATCGAGAATGAATCAGATCAAACAGTTCTTATAAGCGGTAGATGAGTTTGGAAAAGCAGGTTTTACAATGCTTGCCTAAAATACAAGCTTCACAATCTTTGTTCTCAAAAGAAACACCTGGCACCATCAGTTTAAAAGCCTTATTATGAGGGTGTCCTAGTCTAGTATGCCACAATGCATTATTACTTAGACTAGGAGCAGAAGCAAGTAAATAAACAGCAACGATCGAAGCGAGGGCAAGATCTTCAAGTAGATATAAGTCTCCTTTGGTCACTCCCCAATAAGCTTGTTGCTCTCAATATCCTGAAACTTAACATCATTAGGGCTGAAGATGACATTACAATTTAAATCAGTGGCACATCTCTTAACGGATAACAAGTTTGAGGTAAAATTTGGCATATACAAAGCCTTAGAATCCTATCAAAGAGCTTAAGACTTCCTATGCCTTTGATAGGTATCTTATCACCATTCTTAATCATCACATGACCAGTGGCAGGCACAACATTTTGTATTAGACTAGTGTCACTTATCATGTGGTGAGTGCATCCGAATCAATCACTAAAGGTCTAGTAATGGGTTTGGCAATGAGAGAAAGAATACTAGATGGTTTAAATGCATGTTCAATCTAGCATTGTTTGCAAGACTAGAATGATCATGCAAGTGTTTTAAGATATCTAGCATCCTAGTATGTCTATCCATCTCAATACCATTGTCTATCAATCTAGCACCAAAAGATAAACCCTTAATGTTACCATTTTCCTTGAAGAGTTTGATGAGGGCATCGAGATCAGATTTCTTGAGATACTCTTGATCATTGACTCCTCGGTTACTTGTTCCACGAGTAAGCAGCCATGGACCTTTCTTCATTTGCCTCCTTACTGGTGCTTGTACCACTTGATCCTTCAGCCTTGTGAGCTCTCTTCTCCACGATCTTTCATGAACTTTGCGGGGCAGTGAGGATGGAGAATCCACACTGGCTTTTCTTGTGTCCATGCTTCTTGCAATGATCACATCTCCATTGAACCTCCTATCTTCATACCTTCCTTGGCGGCTTTGTTGGCTTGAGGAGCTTCATCTGCTCACTTGAGCTGCTTGATTCACCAAAGCAAGCTCGCCTTTCTTCCCAAACAGCCCAATGGTACCTTGTTCCTTTTGGATCCTGGCACACATTTTCAAGATCCGGCGGGCTCTCCTCCCAAGTAATGTTAGAAAATGAAGAACGAGTAAGAACACTTGGAAAAGAGTAAGTGAGAGAGAGAGAGAGAGAGAGAGAGAGAGAGATTAATGAGTAGAAAGAGAGAAAGAAGCTGTTTCCTTGATTTTATTCAGAACATTACATGGTTATTTAAAGAGGCTGCAATGTGAAACAAGACAAGAAATGAATAAACAATGCAACTGGAGAGTGAAAGGGACATCACACAAGCGGTCCTTTTTGGAACATGCTTTATCTTATTATCTAAACAACTTGCTTCTACGAGAGCAGTCCAGCTCTGAACCATCTAGAACATTTCTCTGCTTATTTAAAATATATCCTTGCCTCCCAAACTCATCTCTGAATTGACATGCTTGCTTGGTAGTCAAGGAATGTCGGAATGCCTTGTACACCAAGTATGAGCAGATTGTTGAGATGAAGAAGAAATAAGGCAGTGTTGATATGAAGAAGAGAGATGAGCACACGGTTTGAAGAGAAGAAGTGAAGTCTGTCCGTTACAACTCTCCTATTGTAACCTAGCTTGGATTGCAAGTCAAGGAAGGTAACCTGTGTCCCAAAGACATGCCTCATGAGCCAAAGAGGCGTTGGGGGTTTGGTTGACCAGCTCTGAAGTTTGAATGGATTTAAATAAGGAGATCACATGTTACGCATAAGATCGTATTTGTTGGGACCTCATCCTATCTCTCCACCGGTGTGTTGTCCTCTTGTTTATTATTTTACTCTTTTGCTTGTCTTTTATGTTAGGCAAGTTGCCTATATATTGTAAACATCGAATGAATTAATCTAAGGAATTATTCTCCTTCTCTCTCTCAATTTCAAAATCCACTCTCTCTCTTCCTCTCTCTCTCGTTCTTCATGTTCTTGAGTTTCCAGCAGCACTTTCTTGAGTTTCCAGCAATAAACTACCTATAAATCTCTTATTCTCACATGGTATCAGAGCTCTAGCTCTTGAGACCTCTGTTCTTCATATCTTCCATAAATTCACTCTTATTTTCTCTCTCTGTGTTTCGGCTTTGTTTTCACTTTGCTGGATTTAAATCCTCTCGTACCTTCTTCTATTTCCATAAATTCCTTATTTAATCTGAGTTCTTATACTCTTCTCTCTGTTGGAAATTATATTCTCCAATTTCTAGATTCATATCCTTTCTGGTTCCTTTATCTTTGTCCAATGGATAAAAAACCAGCCATGGAAATGGAGTCAAAATTTTATTCAGTAACCCTTGAGGGTTCTAATTATCTGGTGTGGTCAAGAGTTGCGAGTTACCTTGGGGAGTCATGGACTTTGGGACAGCCATATTATAAAGGCTGAAGCTTCAAAAGGATGGCTCAAGTGGAGGAACCAGCACATGACCTGAAGAATGAAGACATGGGTTGAAGACCGATTAACACTTGAGATCATTCATAATTCTGTCAGGAATCAATCTTTGAGGCTTACTCACACTTTAAAACTGCCAAGCATCTATGGGAGAGTCTTCAAACTGGTTATGGTAATCTATGGGAGAGTCTCAAACTGTGTATGAGCAAGACAGGTTCTTGACTTTCTCATAAGCTTGGATTCATCCTACAACAATCTGATAAATTATTTCCTTAGAAAGGAAGCTTCCTGATCTTGAAGATGTATGTTCCTTGAGAAGCAAGCCTAACACATTTAAGCTCGAGGAGTTTGAGCACCAAGTGATTCAAGGAAGAACAATGTATTCAGCTCTCAGTGGAGATTCAATGAAGGAGGAACATGGAGGAGTAACCCTGATGGTCCAGCGACCAGAAGAGACCTTGATTCCTTTATCAAAGCAGCCAAGGCCCTTATCTCACCAAAGGAGGCTGGTATACACTCTCTTGACTCTAAACCCATTATTATAGATTCAGGAGCTAGCCATCACATGATTAGTGATAGGAACTTGATCAGTGATATCCAGCCTGCCTCGGGAATGTTATTATAGCAAATGGTGATAAGGTGAAGATAGAAGGGATAGGGAACCTTAGGTTGTTTGATAGGAATCTACTTATATATGCCTCGGTTTACATCTAATTTGCTATCTGTGAGGAAGGCTACTGTTGATCTGAGTTGTCAGGTTGTCTTGAGACCAGATGAGGTTGAGTTTCAAGACTTAAAGGCAGGGCATGTTATTGGAAAAGGTCACAGCCATCAGGAACTATATCATCTTGAGAAGACTAAGCTATCTGAATCTGCTTCTTCATTTTGCATGGTCAGTACATCTACGGTTGAGAGCACCATATGGCATGCTAGATTGGGACATCCTCATACTAGAGCTTTAAATCTGATGCTTCCTGGTGGTCTTTAAGAATGATGAGTGTGAAGCTTGCATCTTGGGGAAGCATTGCGGGGCAGATCTTTCCAGGTCTAGCACTATCTATGAGAAGTGTTTGACCTGGTTCACTCGATGTGTGGACTGCTCCTTGTATGTCAGAGAAAATCATAAATACTTTGTCACCTTCATTGATGAGAAGTCCAAGTACACATGGGTGACTGATGGATCCCAGGGCGAGTCTTGGAAGCCTTGAAGATTTTCAGTCTCATGTTGCCAACCATTTCAGTGCTAAGTTGAAGATTCTCGGTCGGATAATGGTGGAAGTACACAAGTCAAGCATTCAAGCAATACAAGCACAACATGGGATTATTCATCAAACTAGCTGTCCTATACTCCTCAGCAAAATGGAGTTCTGGAGGGAAGAACGAGCACTTGATGGAAGTGGCTAGATCAATGATGTTTCACATGAATGTCCCAAAGAGGTTACGGGTGATCTTTGTGATGTGCACTTGCTACCTGATCAATAGGACTCCAACTAAAGTCCTCGATGACCTCTCTCCTTTTGAAGTTCTCAACAAAGCAAGCCATCTCGGATCACTTGCGTGTGTTTGGATGCATTTGCTGTCTTGGTACCAGGAGAAACGAGAGGAATAAGCGATGCTAGAAGCTCAAAGGCTATGCTCATTGGTTATTCTCCAACACAAAGGGGTATAAATGCTATGATCCAGTGGCAAGAAGAGTTAATATCAAGAGATGTGAAGTTTTGGAAACAAAGGGGTATTATGAGGAAAGAGTTGGGATGAATTGAAGGATCTGTCTCAACCATCAGAAATGCCACCAATCTCGGAGGATATTGGAGAGTCTTGGTATTAACATGCCTCAAGGGAATCAGGACACAAGAGCACGCCATACTGAAGCTGCATCTGGTCGAGAAAATGTGATTGATGAAAATGGAGTTGATGTAGGCTGAAGGGAATCGAGAAACCATTCATCGATCACGAAGGGGAATCAACATGAATCGATCTTGTACGAGAGGCTCATGATAGAAGTTCATGATCAGGATGAAAGGCAACAAGATTCAGTCTGGTGAGGATATACATCAGGTCCGGACACTTAGGAGAATACAGGATCAAGAAACCTGCATGGCTGGATCAACACAAGAGTATATTTCAATGCTGAGCGGTGGCTCATCCATAAGCTGCGGTATGCTCCCGCTTGCCCAAGGAAAGGCATCAAGTATTCATTGGGGAATTGGATCAGGAATACATTCAAGATCATATGAAGAGGCTATGCAACATGAGGAGTGGAGAGCATCAGTTGGAGATGAGATGGGTGCTATGATCAAGAATGATACATGGTTTGAGACTGAGCTTCCCAAAGGCAGAGAGCAGTGACAAAGCCTTATACACCATCAGTATGGAGCTAATGGAAAGCCAGAGAGGAAGAGACAAGGCTGGTTTGAGAGGATACACTCGGTCTCATGGTGAAGATTATCGGATACTTTTGCACCAGTGGCAAAGCTGCATACTATAAGGATTCTTATCAATTGCTGTCAACTTAGAATGGGATCTATGGCGGATGGATGTGAAGAATGCCTTTCTACAAGGAGAGTTGGAAGATGAAGTGTATATGCGACCTCCTCACTGTGCAGAAGACATGGTGAAACCAGGGAATGTTACGAGATTGAAGAGGCAATATATGGCTTGAAGCAATCACCAAGAGCCTGGTATCTGGTGAGCACAACTCTCAATGGAAAAGGTTTTGTGAAGTCTGAAGCTGATCACACCCTCTTCACCACAACAGGTCAACAAGGCATTGTGGTCATTCTGGTATATGTGGATGATATTATCATCCTGGCGGTGACAAGGAAGGTATCAACTTGACTAAAGCTCCTTAAGACATCTTTTGATATCAAAGACTTGGGGAGTTAAAGTACTTCCTAGGGATTGAGATATGTAGATCCAAAGGCTGTTCTTATCCCAAGAAAGTACACTCTTGATTTGCTGAATGAGGCAGGTGATCTTGGAGCAAGAGTAGCAAAGACTCCACTTGAAGATGGCTATAAAGTATTGCGTGAGGGGAGTTTGAAGACAAACCCTATGGAGATGTCAAACACTATAGAAGAATGGTTGGGAAGCTGATCTACCTCACCATCACCAGACCAGATGTGTGTTTTGGAGTTAATCAAGTCAGTCAACACATGCAAAACCAAGATACATCACTGGAATATGGTGGAGAGGATCTTGAGATATCTAAGAAGCACCAGGTCGAGGAGTTTGGATGGGATGCAATGGAAACGAGATCATGGATATTGTGATGCAGATTGGGCAGGAGATAGGGTTGATAGGAGAGATCTGGAGTCTGCACCTTTATTGGAAGCAACTTAGTCACTTGGAAGAGCAAGAATCAGAAGATAGTATCATGTTCAAGTCTTTGGCGGTATAGAGCAATGAGGAAGCTTACTAGTGAGCTCATTTGGATCGAACCTGTTAAGAGACTTGGGCATAGAGACTACAACTCCTATCACCATGCACTGCGACAACCAGGCTGCCATTCATATAGCATCAACAGTATGTTCCATGAGAGGACTAAACACATAGAAGTGGATTGCCACAAAGTGAGACAAGCGTTGGAGCAACAAATCATCCTACCTTGCTGCACTAGAAGTGAAGACCAGCTGGCTGACATTTTCACAAAGGCAGCAAGCAGCAAAGTGTGAGTTCATCCATTCAAAGCTTGGACTCATAGAACTCACATCTAAATGACTTTCTATCATGGAGACTTCACTCTTTTCCTTGGTGTGTTTTGTCCCCTGGGTTTTGCACATCAAGGTTTTAATGAGGAAGTTCTTCATGATTCCAAGCTTGACTGGTTCCCAAAGTCAGAGCTTGAGGGAAGTGTTGAGATGAAGAAGAAAAATAAGGCAGTGTTGATATGAAGAAGATGAGCACCACGGTTTGAAGAGAAGAAGTGAAGTCTGTCCATTACAACTCTCTATTGTAACCTAGCTTGGATTGCAAGTCAAGGAAGGTAACCTGTGTCCCAAAGACATGCCTCATGAGCCAAAGGCGTTGGGGTTTGGTTGACCAGCTGCAAGAGTTTGAATGGATTTAAATAAGGAGATCACATGTTACGCATAAGATCGTATTTGTTCGGGACCTGTCACTATCTCTCCACCGGTGTGTTGTCCTCTTGTTTATTATTTTACTCTTTTGCTTGTCTTTTATGTTAGGCAAGTTGCCTATATATTGTAAACATCTAGAATGAATTAATCGGAATTATTCTCCTTCTCTCTCTCAATTTGAAATCCACTCTCTCTCTTTCTCTCTCTCTCTTGTTCTTCATGTTCTTGAGTTTCCAGCAGCACTTTCTTGAGTTTCCAGCAATAAACTACCTATAAATCTCTTATTCTCACACAGATCACTTGTTTACACTCATCGGATGCCTTCTCTTCCTCATCTTCTCTTTCCATGTCTTCATGTCAATACCCCAAAGCTTTGGTAAGGCATGGTTAAGCTTGGAACCCATGAAGACATCCCTCATTAAAACCTTTTGTGTGAAAAACCCAATGGGACAAAACACACAAGAGGAAAAGAGTAGATGCTTCATGGCTTAAGAGGATCATGATCTGGACAAGTCATGAGTCCCAATCTTGGATGGATGGACTCACAGGACCTTAGTGCTTGCTCCTTTGGTGAAGATATCTGCTAGTTGATCTTCACCTCTAGTGTAGCAAGGTAGAATGATCTTCTGCTCCACTGCTTGTCTCACTTTGTGACAATCCACCTCAATATGTTTTGTTCTCTCATGGAAGGCTGAGGTTGGATGCTAATGGCAGCCTGGTTATCCAATGCATTGTGATTGGTGTTGCTGTCTCGATGCCCAAGTCTCTTAGCGGGTTCTTGATCGAGGATAAGCTCACTAGTAAGCTTCCTCATTGCTACGTATTCTGCCTCACCAGCACTTGAACATGATACCACCTACTGCTTGCTCTTCCAGTAACAGATTGCCTCTATGAAGGTACAATAGCCGTAGTTGACCTCCTGTCCACTCTCTCACCAGCCCAATCTGCATCACAATATCCCACAATCTACGTGCTTTTTGCACCCATCCAAACACCTTGACCAGGAGCCTCCCTTAGATATCTCATGATCCTCTCCACCATATTCCAATGGTGAACTTTTGGTGCTTATATACTGGCTGACTTGATTCACAGCAAAGCGGATGTCGGGGTCTTGTAATGGTGAGATAGATCAGCTTCCCAACCATTCTTATAGAGTTTGAAATCGCCAAAGGAGTATCATCAATCTCCCCTCACCGAAGACTTTGTAACTGTTGGAATAAAGATAAATAAAGCTGGAGTTGATGAGATATCAAGCAAATCGAGGCAAGATGAAGCATCGAGCAATGATTTGAATCTGTTTATGCAGATCTTGGAGTGCAAGTAACCTAGAGTGTCTTGGAAGTCAAGGCAAGTGGGAATTCGAACAGCTCGGAGTCTTGAAGCAGATTTGAAGTTTAAAAGGGTATCAGACCGTTGGAGAGAGTTTAGGCAAGTTTGGAATTGAATAGAGTAAAAGTCACATGTGCATAAGAGGATGAGCCTGCGTCACTTTCACTCCAACCCGGTTGTGCCTATCTCTCCCTCCTGTCACTCTCACTCCCTCTGGTGAGATTCACCTTGGCTGCATCCTCCTGGCTCCATTAGAAACCCCACAATAATATTAGTTTAGTAGATTTGTACTTTATGATTTGTTTAATACCTTCAGAGTTGTAATCTATATAAAGCCACCATTGTACACAATTTGTAACCTCAAAAGAGGAGTTCTCTTTCTTCATTTCTCTGGTTCCAAACTCTCGGACTCTCAATCTCTCTATTCTCTCTTGTTACTCACGAAATTACTCTCTTGGATACTCACTGAAACTCTCATACTCTCTTACTCTCAATTGCTTACTCTTTGATTCTCTCTTAGTCTTTTACTCTCTCCATCTCTTACACGCCCATACTCTGTTTCTATTACTCTCTCACATCATATTGACTCTTTTCTCACATGGTATCAGAGCTTTAAGCTCCTGAAAACCAGAAACACTTCCATAAATCATTTCTGTTCAAATCTCTCTTTAAAACTCTGTTTACGTTCATCATTGTATCCTCGGTCCAAAGCTTTTCCAAAGGAAGAAGCTCACAGAACTCAAGATAAAGGAGTACTTTAGTTTCTGGAACTCAAGAAGGCTTAAGCTCAGTCCAGCAAGCCTCACCAATGTTCATTTCAAGCTTCGACTTCTTATGAACCGGTGGGTGCTCTCATTATCCATTGGTCCAAAAATCTCCAAGATGAAGAGAGCGGAGTTGGGGATTCCAGTGAAGCTCAAATGTCCAAACAATCATCTATGGGTCATAATTATGAAGAAAAACCAGGAGGCAGTGATGTTTGGAGCCATATCTCAAATGAAGCTGATATGAAATCTGAAAAGTTCTGCTCATGGTGATGAATGGCGACCGAAGCTCTTTCTCTATCAGGAAGCTGGAGGAGGATAGGCCACAATACATTCTCAGTAAGCCCCCATGGGCTGGAGGTTCAGAAACCAGCTCGGGTTTCTTGTTTGTGCTATGACCTCCTTTCTTTTGTATGAGCATTGTGTCGACTTGTTGGATTTATCTATCCTGTCTTAGGAAAGTTATTAAACTTGCTTAAGTTGTCTAGATGAATCTCTGGTTTGTTTGGTATTCTTGGGACAGGTTCAAGTTGCTAGAGTTGTTGAACTGGTTTACGTCCCCATGATACTTATGATGTTTGTGTTATTTCTGAGTCTAGTGAGTTGCTTAGTATCGGCTTACGTCTGTTGCATTGCTAAAGGTCTAGGAGAGTTTCCTGATCTTGTACTTGCATTCATGTGTTGCATAAAGAGATTGATGAGTTGTACAGTCTACATGCTTGTCATTAAAATTGATAAAATAGCCTAATTGCCTTGTTATTGATGAGTTATCATACACTGGCGGTTAGTGATGTTTATGTGCATGGAGTTGAACTGAATGAGTTGTTTAGATTCTTACGTCCATTGCATTTTTCTCTCAAAACATTGGGATCAGACTTGGTGAGTTATCAGGGGCTGATCTAGTTGTCAATGGTCGATTCTTGCTGGAGTTTGAGTGATGTTTCAGGTACCTGAAGTGTTGTTCTGCGTAATCAAATCAGACAAAAAGAAGAAGATGTTACTTATGCTGTTAGAGCCTACACATGATGTATATTCCGACCATGGAGAGATTGTTGGAGAGAAAGAGTCAGATGGTAATAAGTCTTGGTTGAGCAGAACACGGCTGTCCTTTGAAGATACCTCGAGGAGGATTGATGGAGAGAGGCAGACCAGAAGTTGACCAACCATCCACCAGGCTGGATCTTCTCATACCTTGTGTGTAGAACCGGTTGAATTAAGCAGCCTGTTTGGGTGTTGAGCTCCTGGTTCAAGAGACACACAAGGAAGAATGGTGGTGTAAGGCATTGGGCAGAGACCAAGGGTGGATCAGTTGGCTTAAGCGGGTGTTGGGCTGTTATCTCTGGTTGATTCAGTGCTCACTTCCAGCTTGGTCCTTCACTTATACTCTCGGATCAAGCTTGAGGGAGGTAATGGTGAAACATTCTGAAGGAGGTTCAAATTAAGTCCATTGCCTCACCAGAGATCAGAAGTGGAGTTCACTCGAATCAAAATTAGGTTCAAGTGATTGAGTTCACTTTCTTGCATTACCATTACCAAGCAGGATCAAAGAAGCCATCACAGAACTATGCCTTCCATGCGACTTGGTCCTTTATTTTCTGTTCCAAGCATGAGTTGAGCTTCCATGATCCAGATTGATCTTTACCAAAGAGGGATTGATGGAGTTGCTCCAGCGTACTTGATGAAGGAAGCACCTCGAGCTCATCTCGATACATTCATTGATTGTTCTTATACTTAAAATGTTGTGAAGGCTTGATGATTGAATGCATTGCCTTGAGAACTGATGCACCTTTGGGATAATGTATCAGGTACCTTAGTTGGAGCTCTGAAGTAAAATCTGGTGGTCCACAAGCCCTTTGAAGATGGTGAGTAGTCGAGAAGAGGGAATCAGTTGACTTTAAAGAGAGTTCGAGATGTTGGTGTGTGCAAGTTATGAAGTTCATCCTTGCAGCACAAGTTAGGCCATGATCTAACAGAGTTTAAGGGGTTCCCATGGGTTCTCTGAAATCAGACTCGCGTAATCCACCAGGCATTGTTGAACTCCACTCTTTCCCGTAAGTGTTGGTTTTATCCCATGAGGTTTTCCACACTAGGTTTTAATGAGAGCTTCTTGATGTTCCAAGCTTGTCCAGGATCTCCTGTGGTCAAGCTTGAGGAAGTGTTGGAATAAAGATAAATAAAGCTGGAGCTGATGAGATCCAAGAAACAGGCAGCAAATGAAGCATCGAGAGAAGCGATTTGAATCTGTTTGCAGTCTTAGTGCAAAGCCTACAGAATCATATATCGCTTAAATAAGTAGACTAAACACTACTAAATCACTATTACCTAAAAACGGAGACTACAAAGGTTCCTAACCTCTTTGACTATCATAATATGTAAGTGGATGATGCATTTATGCAATAAAACAATATTTTCATATTTTTTGAATTTCACTCAAAATTTGAAGGTTAACCCCTACGAAAATATTGAATTTTTCGTTAACTGGAGTTTAACTCTTTAGTGTTGTTTAAAAATATTTAACCACATTCTACATTTGTATTAGTCTATTCTAAACTATCTTTCAAAGTTCATTTACATCATTCTAATTTTTAACAATTAATTTAGTTTAAAATCATATACTGCTTAAATAAGTAGACTAAACACTATTAAATCACTATTATCTAAAGAAACGGACACAACAAAGGTTCCTAACCTCTTTGACCATCATAATATGTAAGTGGATGATGCATTTATGCAATAAAACAATATTTTCATATTTTTTGAATTTCACTCAAAATTTGAAGGTTAACCCATACCTAAAATATTGAATTTTCGCTATGGAGCTTAAACTCTTTAGTGTTGTTTAAAAATATTTAACCACATTCTACATTTGTATTAATGTATTCTAAACTATCTTTCAAGGTTCATTTACGTCATTCTAATTTTTAACAATTAATTTAGTTTAAAATCATATACTGCTTAAATAAGAAGATTAAACACTACTAAATCACTATTATCTAAAAACGGAGACGACAAAGGTTCCTAACCTCTTTGACCATCATAATATGTAAGTGGATGATGCATTTATGCAATAAAACAATATTTTCATATTTTTTGAATTTCACTCAAAATTTGAAGGTTAACCCCTACGAAAATATTGAATT